>PVKE010003883.1:0-68646 GCA_004027555.1 Craseonycteris thonglongyai
AGTGGGACACGGAGACCCGGGACCCGGAGCCCCCGGCGCCTGCATACACGCTGGCCGCGCTGCTGGCCGGCCGGATCCGGTGGCTGGTCGACTGCACGGAACCCAGGGTCCGATAGTTGCTGGAAAAGCTGGAGCGGGTGCTGAAGCTCATGATTTCGCGGGGTGGGAGGCGAGAGGCCGAGACTCAGGTTCGCGCCGCGGAGAGTGCGGTGTTGGAGGCTGAAGTTATATCTCAGACGGGGGTGGGGACCTGGCCGCGCAGGCTCCGCCCCTCGCCACGCAGGCTTGGGCTACAGGTGGATCGCTGCGGGCCGCGCCGGTTCCAGACCCTCCCTGGTCGTCCTCGCCACTCGACCTCCACCCCCCGCCCCCGCACGGGAGGGACAAGGACAGCAGGTGGTGCTGGCCCTCGTGGCTGTGGTTTCAGGGCAGGAAATGGCGTTATTATACCCCTCCCCAGGTAGAGGAGCTGCTGGCCGGTTGAGAATTTGGCGGGTTGGGGAAATGAGGATGGGGTCTGGGAGTGAGTCTCCGTAGCTGTCCTCAGCCTGCAGCCCAAGTTCCCACCTGCAGAGGGGGATCTTGGTGGAGGAAATCCTGGAGCCCCAGAAGTCTGGAAAAAGCAACCTTGGGAACTGGAGAAGAGGAAGAGACTCAACCCTGAGCCTCAAACCTGCTGGTTGACACCACACTTGGGTCCCAAACACACCCACCTGTGCTTGTTCACTAGCACACACTCCTGCTGGTGTGGTATAGATGTGTGCATCTGTCAAACACATTCACTTACCAACTATGTCAGACTCCTGAAGACACACTCACTCCTGAACCCCCTCCCCTCCGCTCCCCTCCCCTCGCTTCCGCGGAGGCCTGGCCTCAGTGGAATACTGTGATTTTAACAGGGACCTGTCCTAACTTCTACATATACGTGGATCACCCTGGCCTACATGACACCCTGGAGTAAAATACTACAGGGAACTAACAGTTCCATACATCGTTTCTGGCCACTTACTGTGTGTCCAGCCTTGTTCTAGTTGATGGGAAAACAGTAGTGAGTCACAGAGACCAAACTCGCTCGTGGAGATTGCAACGTGCCCCTCATGATATGGAACAGACACACACACTGGAGACAGTCTGGCTGAGACTCCGCCTGGTGCCAGACCCCTTGCTAGGACTTTCCTCCAGGCCCCCTGCTTCCCCTTGCATCTCCTCCAAATGCTCTCTAAACCCCAAGCCTGTCTCCAGGGGACTAGCCCTGGAAGCTCAGGCCAGGCTTTGGGTGAGAAGGATGGAGGTAGGTAAGTTCCCACTGCTCCCTGCACCCCTGAAGCTGACTGCCACCCCCTGCTGAGTGGCCTGGGGGAATCCCAAGGTACTGGGCCTTCAGATTTGCCAGCAACAGCAGCTCATTTGTCCAGCAGAGCCCGGCATTACATACTTGTCTATGCTCTTTGCTCTGGAGTGGACCGATCGATTCTTATCAAGCTGCCGGCTGAACTGAAGTGGTGGGAACAGGCAGGAGAGTAGGCCTGGGAAGGGACAGGGGCCCAGGAGTAGCCAGGCCAGTGGACCAGGCAGGGGTGGCACATCTCAGATATGAGGGGCTTGGCCCTGGATTGTCCCAGGTCTGCCACTTTCTAGTGAGGACAACCCCATAGTACTCAATGGGAGCTGGCCAGGGCCAGGCCAGGGCCTGCTGAAGACCAAAAAGCAAATGGGATGCAAAATAGCATACAAATGCCCACTTGTTTCCCAGGAAAAGTTTCTGGGAGATCAGAGATGCCAGCCAGCCCAAAGGGGTTTTCCAGCTGTCATCACCTGCACGGTCCCCCCAGGGTTCCAGAATTGTCATGTTGTGCAGAATTGCACAGTAAGGTGTTTAGATTAAACATGCGATGAATTGCCTTTACTGTTTTTGCTAGGTTTGAAGTCAGCCAATTTGCTAGCTAGGTGACCTTGGGGAAGTCACTTAACTCTGACCTTTAATTTCTTCACTTGTAAAGGAGGAATGATAAAGCCTGTCTAGTTTATGAGCTGTCTATTTTACTGGCAGGGGATGCAAGTATTAACTATCACTCACTCATTTATTAAATATCAATTACCTATCACAGAGTTGGTCTTCAACACATCCAGGAGGGCAGAGTTGGGAGTGTCAGTTGAATTGCAAAGATGGCTCAATGATGTAAGGTCTTGCTCTGTGCCACTGAAGACCCCGGGGGACTTTGAATTCCAGCCCAGATTCCAAGATTCTTATTCAAACTCTTTCCCAGACCCTCCCCCACAGCAAATTGCTCAGGACTTTTTGGGGTCTGGGAGGCTCAGTGCAGGGGCAGGAGGGGGAGAGCGGCCAGTTGAATCTTATCTCCCAAACCTGATGTCAGTGGCCACATTCCTGACCTCTTGCAGCATCAGGGCAAATACCGACCTCAGGTTTTTAGCACCAGCCTGCCCTTTTCCACCACTTCCAGATTCCTCTGTGGTTTAGCGCATTTCGCTCTGTCTGACAGCCTCGGGGAGAGCTGGGGAGGGGCGTCTCTCAGACAGAGTGGGGGTGGGAGGCACGGTGGAAGGGGAAAGGGTATTGGGAGGGCAGTCCTGGGAGAAGGTGGAGCAGGAGGGGCCCCGGTGATAAGTTTCCGTAACAAAGTCAAAAGGCACTTAGTTTAAAGAAACCCAGCAGCGGGGAGTCCTGAAAGGGGGGAAATAGTTCCCCGCCCCCATCCTGCCCCACATTCCGATGTCCTGCTGAGGGACAGTGGGGGAACCTGAGAGGCAGGTTTAACTCCAGAGATGACTCCGATAAGGGTGGGCCAGCTCATTCCTCCCCGCTCACCACATTCTCTCTCGGAGGGCTGGAGCCAGTGACCCTGGGGAAGCTAGATGGTGGAAGATTAGGGGATTAGGCAGGACTGTGAGCCCTGGAGTCCTTCACGTTTTGCTTTATCCTTTAGGCTGGAAATTTCTTGTTCAATCCTGAGGAAGGACAATAGTTTAGAATAGCAACTGAGGTATAGGGGTGGGGGTGGGGTGGGGGCATTTTAAAACGCGAATAGGCAGGGGTTATGGAGGTTCAAGTTTCTCAGTTTGCTTTTCCAAAGGTGTGAGTGTATGTTGGAGAGACTGACAGGACCCTATGTTGGGGAGGGTTGTGGATGAGGGGATGGCCTGGGAGGCTCCCCCCAGCTCCCCTCATTGCGGGGCCCAGAACATGCCAGCAGGCCTCTCACAAGGGAACCCCAAGGCTACTGGGAATGATTTTAATTTCAACAATTGATGACAAAGGGATGCTGGGAGAATGAGGAACCAACAAGTGTGTCTAGGTGGGCTGTGGAGGCAGGTGGGATGAGACAGGCTGTCGCTGGGTCTGGGGCAGGACCCAGTCTGACCCTCTGAAGACGTTGGGAATTTCTCTGAAGGTGCTCCTGTCACATCTGGTGGCCGTGGCTCTGCCTGTCCAGTGTGGAGTGGGGGCTTGGGCCAGGCCCTTTCCTCCAGGGCTGGAGAGGGTAAAAAAATGCTTGGGCTTGCCTTTATTTTGTTGCTTCAGTTGGGTTTGCACCCAAGGGATCATTCCACAGAGATAAAGAAAGGAAAGGTCAATGCTGAGGAGCACGTGGCTGCCCAGGAATCTTCAGAGCCAAAGCTCAGGGAGAATTCCCTGGAATCTGACTCTTATGTGAGCTCCTTCAACCTCCCTGCAGCCTCTGGCAAAGCCAGCTCTCACCCACAAGGGGCCGCCTCTCTTACTCTTATGAGCTCTTCCTCCTCTGACCCTGGTCCTCTGGGTCTCTCAGGTATAGCCCCAACATGTCAATGCCACCCCCAGCCTATTAGTCTCCTTCCAAGCTGCGGAGAGGTGGGTGGGGTATAGGGATGATCATGGTACTTGTCATAAGACCTGGGTACAAGGTCCCATTGCTGTCTGGGTGATCTTGGGCAAGTTTACTTGCCTTGGCCTCCTTGGCTGTAGAATAAGGACAATAGTTAGATCTACTCTGAGAGTTTTCATGAAGATCAAATAAGACAGTCTATCTGGAAGAGCATTGACAACAGGAAGCCAGTCGATTTCCTCCCTTATCTGGTTTACCCCTACCTTTCCCTTTTCATCCCAGCCCCCTTATTTTGTCCTCACTCCCCTCTAGACTTCTGCTCCCTGCTCATTACTATGTCTTTTCTTTCAACCTGGGCACAGGGTCGGGGCAGCTAACACCGAGGCTATGAAAAAGGGAGTGAAATGGAAAAGAAGAGTGGCTGAGAACCTGTCTCAAAATCACCGGCCCTTGACCACGTCTCTATCAGTCTCTCACCTCCTGGCTTTGGACTTGGCAAATCTACCATCAGTGTCTGGGAAGCTGTCCTGGGAGCAGCTAGAAAAGCGAGGCTCATGCTTGGGAGAGGTGCGGAGTAGGGAATGCAGCTCGCAGGGCCCTGGCCAGCCCTTGGGGCCTTTGTACAAGTTGGGACAAGGCAGCCTCCTCCTTGGCTCCTTGGCCTGGTGCATCTTGTTCACTGACCAACAGCCAGATGTGGTGGCCCATCTGGAGCCACCCACCCAGGAAGAGTTGGGGGAAGCCCTGGTGTGCATGTGATGACCTAAGAAAAAGGATCAGACAAAAGAAGTGGGCAGAGTCTGCATGGAGGGGCCAAAGGGTAAGAAGAGAAAGAAGAAAAGGGACAAAAAGAGGAGAAAGAGGACTCCTGCTACCTCCCAGAAAGAGCCCAACAGAGAGTGGTGTCTGAAAGCCAAGGAGAAGGGGTTTCCAGGAGGCATGGTCCACAGATCAAGGAGGTTGAGGCCAAGCAGAACGCTTTCAGTGAAGCCACGGACACCGAAGTCGGGTGGTACAAGGCTGAGGAGTGAGCACTTAGTGACAAAGTGGAGGCAGAGTGTAAACTTCTTTCAAGAAGTTTGTCAGGGAAAGAAAGAAAAAAATAGAGAGGATACCAGGATGAATCAGTGGGTTGAGTGCTCGTCTTGCAGCCCCATGGTCTGAGGATCGAGTTCTGGCCTCAGCCTGTGTGGACCCATATGCTGAACTGGGGTGTGCTTCCCACATGGGAGGCTCTGGGCTCGTGGGAGCATGCCCCCCATGCAGAAGGCCCCCAGCCCAGGTCCCGCCCCACGCTGACCTGTGTGGAATGAAACCGTGTTGGAAACTAATGACACACAACCATGGAGACTGCTCTGGGCCCTCCCCCTTCTCTCTGTCTCCCTCTCTCTGTCAAAACAACAAAATAAATCTTAAAAATAAAGAAAAAGAAAATAGAATGATATCTTGTAGAAAGCGAAGTTGATGGAAAGTTTCCCTAGGAGGGTACAGCTTAGCAAGGTTGGTCAACAACAAAACAAGCGATAACAGTAAAGTGTGGCTGGTGTTGCACAGGGCGAGTCCTGGGAACCAGGGGAGACCATTGCAGCAACTGCTGACCCAGCCTATGATCCTGGGGGCAGTGCCTTTTAAGCGGAAGCCTGAAAGGTGGCAGAGCTGGGGTTTGACATATACATGTATAACTGCTACATGCGCCTCCCTCTCTACCAATGGGAGAAGTGGGACAAAGGCAGGAGGAGACTGGCACACAGGCGGAGATGCATGGTCTACGCAAGAAGCGTGGAAGGATACGTGGATGATTTTGCGGTCTCAGCAGAGGTTACACCGCATGGCTCGATGATGAGACCATCTGTATCTTGGGGCATCTCACTGAGAGATGTGAGGGCGGGAGTAGTGGAAACTCAGAAGCAAAGGAGTCTAGGCTTAAAACACTGCTGAAATGACAGACTCTTCGGGTGAGTTGAGTGGGGAAGCAAAGGCAACCAGAAGACCTCAGATGACCTGATGGATGACAGGGAGCACTCCAGAGAGGGACTGTCAGAGTTTGGGGTCAGAGCAGTTGTTGTCATTTGAAAGTGGCTGAAGGTGATGAAAACCATGGAGTTAAGGATTCAAGGAAAAAAGAAGGTGGGGAAGGAGTATAGATTTCGGAGTCAGCCATGTCTGAGTTTGTATCCTAGCTCTGTTGCTCGCCTGCTGAGTGACTTTGGCCAGGTCATGTGCCCAAGTTAGCGAACTTCCCTGAACTTCCGTTTCCTTATCTGTTGTTTCGGGAATTAAATGTGCATGAAAGGCCCTGGAGCATAGTATGTGCTTTTCGAGGTTGCTCCCCTGCCTCCTTCTGGAACAATCATCAGCATGGAGGTTCAAGTTTCTCAGTTTGGTTCAGTTCCACAGTGAGCTGGGAATACAAAGATAAATAAAAAAACAATCAAATAGATGATGATTAGAGGGGACAGATAATTAATCGGGCAAACGAAATACAGTGTACAGGGACTCTGAAAAGTTCTGTTATAAGGTACCATCAAATGAGGGAGTGAATAATTCACTCGTCATGCCCTCTTTGTAAGGTACTGCCCATATGTCAGACTTGTTCTAGGCTCTGGCGGGTGATGCAGCAAAGGAAAGCCAGATAAGGTGGCTTGCTGGCATGGAGCTCCCATTCTGGGGTCATGGAGAATCTCATGCAGGAGGAAATGCTTGGGCACAGCTTCCAGAAAGGAATAATAACTTGCCAGGGAGACAAGGGGGTCAAGGAGAAGGCTGTCCAGATAGAACAACCAGCATTGTGACCTGTTGTAGCATCTAAAAGAGTCTCCGCCTTTGAGTTTAGACCTGTATCTCCTACTGGTCACAGGATATTATCCCCAGTTGGAGAATTCAAAGAAATCACAAACTTATCAGATTGAAGACTGAACATATGATCTTTCTGCCTCTGTTTTTCCCTGCTTTTAAAAAATTCAGAGGCTGCCCAGATGGCTCAGCAGGTTGAGGGCTCATCTTGCAGCCCCAGGGTCTGAGAATTGAATTCTGGTCCCAGCCCGGGCAGACCCATATGCTGAACTGGGGGGTGCCCCATTTAGTTTCTCATCCGGGCAAGTGTCCTATGTGGGAGGCCCCTGGTTCAGCTCCCACCCCAGGTGTGCCTCCCATGTGGGAGGCCCTCTGGCGGGTTCCAGCCCTGCACAACCCCGCCCCCACCTGTGGAATGAAACTGTCGAAAACTAATGACGTACAACTTTGGAGATTGCCCTGGGCCCTCCTCTTTCTCTCTCTTTCTGTCAAAAACAATAAAAAAAAAATTTTTTTTTAAAAAATTTATATTTTGTGGTATAATTTGCTTACAATAACATTCACCCTTTTTAGGTATACAGTTCAATAGGTTTTGATAATGAATACATTAAAGAACTGCTACCATAAATCAATACTATATAGAACATTTTAATCACCACAAAAGTCCCATTGTGTTCCTTTATGGTCATTCTCCTCACTCACCCCCAGCTCTGGCAACCACTGATCTGTCCCTATAGTTCTTTCCTTTTTCAGGATGTCATATAAAGTAAATCATACAGCAGGGGTGCCCAACCTTTTGGCTTCCCTGGGCCACAGTGGAAGAAGAAGAATTGTGTTGGGCCACACATAAAATACACTAACAATAGCTGATGGGCTAAAAAAAATTGTAAAAACATCTCAAAATGTTTTAAGAAAGTTTCGAATTTGTGTTGGGTGGCATGCAAAGCCATCCTGGCGGCACGGGGCCTGCAGGCTGCCGGCTGTACAAGCATGTACAGTATGTAGCCGTTTTGTCTTTGGCTTCTTTCACTTAGTGTAATGCTTTTGTGAGTCGTCCATGTTATTGCATGTATCAGTAGATGTTCCTTTTAAAAAAATTAAAAAAATTAAAAAAAATGATTTATCTTATTGTTTTTGACAGAGACAGAGAGAAAGGGGGAAAGCCCAGAGCAGTCTCCATGGGGCAAGAACTGAACTGGGGGCCCCCTGCATGGGAAGCACACCCCAGTTCAGCATATAGGTCTGCATGGGCCAAGACCAGGATTCGACCCTGGTTCCTGGAGCTGCAAAACGAGTGCTTAACACACTGAGCCATCCTGGCTTCCCCAGTTTGTTCCTTTTTATTGCTGTAAAGCAGGGGTGTCAAACTCAATTAAAACACGGGCCATTTGGTGCAACAGGCAAGATTCACGCGGGCCACATCACATTTACAAACGTCGCCGGAACTGAGTCAGCGCGTTTATACACGCCCCCAGGCCCCCAGGAAAGGCCCTGGGCCACGTGTATACTCGTCTTCAGTAGTTAAAGGGTTAACGAGGGAATTGTGTGTACGGTATTGCCTCCATCTCCCCTAAGCGCTATTTTCTTCATAACAATGTTTTCTATTTTCATTTTATTTCAGAGCATTGTGGGCCACAAAAAATTACCTCAGGGCCGCATGCGGGCCGCCAGTTTGATACCCCTGCTGTAAAGTATTCAATTGTATGGCGGTACTACAATTTGTTTATCCATTTACTAGTACATGGATATGTGAGTTGTTTCCAGTTTTTAATAATTATGAGTGAAGCTATTATTAATATAGACATTTGTGTACAGGTTTTTACATGGATAAGTGTTTTCATTTCTCTCAGATAAAATACCCAGAAATGGGATGCTGGGTTATATAAGTGTATATTTAACTTCATAAAAAACTGCCAAACTGCTTTCTAAACTAGCTGTACCATTTTGCATTCTCACCCAGAATGTATGTGTTTGTCTTTCCATTCTCTTAACAGTGTCTTTTGAAGAGAGGTTATTAATTCTGAAGAAGTCCAATGTATCAAATTTTTATTTTATGGGTCATGCTTTGGTGCTGGATTTAAGAACATCTTTGCCTAGTCACATAGATTTTTTTTTTTTCTGTTTGCTTCTAGAAGTTTTATGGTTTTAAGCTTTATATTTTGGCTTATGATTCATTTTAGTTATGTGTTTGGCAAAAAATTTCTCCTCATCTGTAGCTTATCTTCGTATTTTCTTAACAATGCCATTAAAAAAGATGATGTTTTAAATTTTGATAAAATTTCATTATCAATTTTTTCCTTTAAGTTTGTGTTTTTTGTGTTTAAGCTAAGAAACCTTTAAATAACCCCAAATCACTAAGTATTAATATTTTTTTGTAGTGTTTTTCTTCTTTTTTTAAAAAAAGATTTATTTTATTGTTTTTGACAGAGACAGAGAGACAAAGAGAAGGGGAAGGGCCCAGAATAGTCTCCATAGTTGTACATTATCAGTTCCGACATATTTTATTCCACACAGGTGAATGTGGGGCTGCACGGGGTGGGAACTGAACTGGGGGCCTTCGACATGGGAGGCACGCTCCAATTCAGCACATGGGTTTGCATGGCCTGGGGTTAGGACTCAATCTCTGGACCTCATGGTTGCAAGGCAAGTGCTCAACCTGTTGAGCTATCACGACATCCCCTGGTTTTCTTTTCTTGTGTTGTCTTTGTCTTGCATTGGTATCAAGGTAATGTTAACCTAATAAAATGAGCTAGGAACTAGTACTTCTTCTATTTTCTGGAAACTTTTATGTAGAATTGATATTATTTCTTCCTTAAGTGTTTGGTAGAATTCACCAATGAAGCAATTTGGGTCTAGAATTTTGTTTTTAGACCCAGAATTTAATTTCTTTAACAGAGAGAGAACTATTTAGATTTTGTCCATTTCATCTAAGTTGTCTAATTTATAGACAACACATGGCTCATAATATTACCTTATTATCCTTTTGATATCCCCTCTTTCATTGTTGATATTTGTAGTTTGTTTGTGTCTTCTCTCTCTCTTCCCTGGATTGAGGTTTATCAATATTTTATCTTTTCAAAGAAACAGTTTTTAGTTTCATTGGTTTCCTCTACTGTTTTTGTTTTTAAGGTCATTGATTTTTGCTCTTATGTTTTATTTTCTATCTTCTGCTTGCTTCTAGTTTTAGTTTTAATTTGCTTGGGGATGCTGGATAGCTCAGCAGGTTGAACGCTTGCCTTGCAACTGTGAGGTCTGGGGGGTCGAATCCTGGCCCCAGCCCTTGCAAACCCACATGCTGAACTGGGCACCTCCCATGTGGAAGGCCCCCAGTTTGGTTCCTGTCCCACATGGCACCACATCTACCTTTATAGAATGAAACCATATCCCAGCTCGTGATGTACAACTATAGAGACTGCTCTGGGCCCTCCCACCATCTCTCTCTCTCTTTCACCTTTTCTTAAACGATAAAAATAAAAATCTTTAAAAGATTTTGTTCTTCTTTTTCTATTTTCTTAATTTGAAAGCTTAGATTTTTATTTCAAAGCTTTCTTAAAAAATGTGTTTAATTTATAAATTTCTCACTGTGCATTACTTTATCTGTGTTTCAAAATATTTAATTAATTTAAAATATTTTCTAAGTTTCCTTGTGATTTCTTCTTTTATCCATGGGTTATTTAGAAGAATGTAGTTTAATCTCCAAATATTTGGACATTTTCCAGATAGCATTCAATTACTGATTTCTAGTTTAAGACTATTATTGTCAGAGAACATAGATTGTATGATTTCATTTCTGTTAAATTGGTTGAGAATTGTTTTTTCATCCAGAATATGGTCTGTCTCGATGAATGTTCCATGCACACTTGAAAATAATGTATATTCTGCTGTTGTTAGGTGAAATTTTATATATATCCATTAGATCACATTGGTATATGGTGTTGTTCAGGTCTTCCATACATTTACTGATTTTTCTGTCTTTTTGTCTTATTAATTATGAGAAAGGAGTGTGGAAGTCTCCAAGTATAATGATGGATTTGTCCATTTCTCTTTTCAGTTCTATCAATTTCTGTTTTATGTTTTGAAAAACTCTGTTGTTGGTAGCACATGCATTTAGGATTGTTATATATTCTTGATGAACTGTCTGCATTAGTGTATATGTAATATCCCTCTTTATCCTAGATATAGTCCTTATATTGAAGTCCATTTTGTCTGATAGTCATGTGACTTCCTTCTAATTTTTCCTTCTCAGGGAATGGCATCCCCATCCAAAGATGTGTCAAGGGCAGAAACTGAGTTTAACCCATTCTCAACACCTGTCCATTTGACCTCCTAAATGACTCTTGAATTTATCTACTCTTCAGCTCCACATTCATCACCCTGGTCCAAGTTGTATCATTGTTATTATCTCTTGCTTGGCCTACTCTGTTATAATAGTTTACTAACTGATCTTTGAGTCTGGTCTGGCCTAATCTAGTCTCCACATTATAAGCAGGCAGGATTTATTAAAAAACACAAATGATGTCACTTCTCTAAATCTAATTAGATCTAATTAGGTCCTATTGTTCTTATGGCAAAGACCCTACACCTTAAGCTAGCTGACAAGGCCTTGAGTGGTCTGGCCTTCCTTCCCCCTCACGTCTCCTCTTGTATCTTTTCTCCTCGTTACCATGGCTACACTGCTCTTCTTTTTGTTTCTGGAACATGCCATACTCCTGCTTACCCACGGCCTTTGCACCTGGAATTTTCCTTACTGGGAATTCTCTTCTCACTGTTAATGTATCCTTCATATCTCAGTTCAAGTATTGCTTCCTCAGGGAAGTTTCCTTAAGTCCTTCAAATTTAGGCCATGTTTCTTTGTAATTTACTCTCAGAGGATCATATGTCTCTCATTAAAATAATTTAGAGCAATTTACATTTATATTTTCATTAATGCTATTAGGTTACTGTCTTTTCCTCCAGCTAGATTATAAGCTCCAGGGGCCATGTCTGTTTTGTTCATCACTATGTTCTTAGTGCCTGAACTTACTAGGTGCTCCATAAATATTGGCTGAATACATGGAGAGCAAATGGGTAGCCGAGAAAAGGAAGAGGCAGAAGATGAAGTGCGAACGGTTCGTAAGGATCAAGTCAAGAAGGACTTGTTGGCCATGAAGAGTTTCCCTGGTTCTCTATTTTGTACCACATACACTTGGGAACATGTTATGAATGCAGGTGCCCAGGTACCAATTCCACCCAAAGAATAATAACAAATTCCTTAGAGATACACAGAAGGCTGATGACTACTGTTTCAGGAGCTGGGGAGACATTGAAACGTGAACAGGGAATTGTCACAATCAGAATTGCATTTTTGGCAAGATCATACTAGCTCTATGTCCTAGAAATGTATGAAGAGATCAAAACTGGAGATAATAGCAACCATCTAGGCAAGTGCTAATGAATGCCTGAACTAAGGGAAAAATCAGTGGAAACATAGGCAAGATAATGAATTCAAGGGAAATTTAGAAGTTTGAGTTAGCAGGTCGTGGTGTCTAATTGGATATTTGGGGAAAAAAGAAGTAAGAATAGCAGCAATAATAACTAATCATTATTGAACACCTATGATGTAGTAGGCATGATTCTACAAGCTTAACACACATCCCATTTTATTTAGTCCCGTAACAACTGTATGAGGCAGGGACTTCAGATAACTCCCAGGTTTCTTAGAGGGAGCGATGTTGCTCATTAGACAAGGATGATGAGAAGAAGTGAGGCCAGGAGAGTGGGTTTGATAATGACTTCAGTTTGGAACCTACTGACTTTGACATTTGAGTGAGACATCCAGGCACTGATTGGAAACAGGGCCCAGCAGCTGTCCTGAGAGTCTGGAGCCATCATCTTAGGAGTGGATAGGATTGGCCAGAAGAGAGGTTGAGCAGAGGCTCATATTCTGGCCTCTGTGGATGGATTTCCTGAGCACATGAGCCCCTGGAGTTAGATGGGAGATCCTGGCAATCTGTGACTGTGCCTCAGAGTCTTGAAGACATGCATGACCCCCCAAAAGATAAAAAACTACAGATACTAGTGGTGGCTAGATAAAGAGTGTTCAGAAATGAAGATTGAGACGAAGTGGCCGGAGAGACAGTAAGAAGTTCAGAAGGAGATGTCAGGAGGCCAAGATGTCTTTCTCTCTCTCTGTCTCTATATATTAGCATAGTCTTTCTAGAAAGAGGCAGTGGTCACTGGTATCCATTGCAATATTCAGGAAGGTCAGATAGGAGATAACTTAAAAAGAGCCCACCAAATTTGTCTATTAGTTGATTATTGGTGGATTTAATTATTTCTGTGGATGGTAGCTAAGGTTGGGGTAGGTAGGATGATTGTCATTTCTCAATGACAATCAATATGACTTCTTTTTTTGGGAAGCTTGGCTATGGAGGCAAGAAGAGAGAAGAGTCAGAGGTCAAGGATAATTACCCCTTCCCTCCCTTTCTTTTCTTTTTTTTCTCATTGTTTTGAGAGATGGTGAGAGCGAGAGCAAGAGTGAGAGCTAGAGAGAAAGAGAGAGAAGGGGGGAGGGCCCAGAGCAGTCTCCATAGTTGTACATCATTAGTTGTGATACGGTTTCATTCCACACAGGTGGATGTAGGGACACGTGGGGCAGGAACCAACCTGGGAGCCTCCTCATGGGAGGTGAGAACCTTCACTGCTGAGCCATCTGCATTTGGGGTTGCACGGGCTGGGGCATGGACATTGAGATTGTGAGGCAAGTGCTCAACCACTGAGCTATCCTGGTATACCCCCTTTTTTCTTTTTTTAAAGGACGAATAGACTTGTATGTGGATATAGGTAGAAGGCAAAAGTCTATCCTGAGGGCATGTCAGGATAGCTCAGCAGGTTAAGTGCTTGCCTTACAATGGTGAGATCCGGGGATCAAAACTCAGTCCTGGCTCGTGCAAACCCATGTGCTGGACTATGCGCAACTGGCAACTGCCGGAATGGCGAAGATGTTTGCCTCCTATACGGGAGGCCCTCAGTTCAGTTCCTGCCTCGCATGGCCCACACCCACCTGTGTGGAATGAAATGATGTCATAACTGATGATGTACAGCTGTGGAGACTGCTCTGGGCCCTCCCCCTTCTCTCTCTCTCTCTCTCTCTCTCCCTCTCTCTCTCTTTCTCTCTCTCACCTTCTCTCAAACAATAAAAAATAAATCTTAAAAAAAACCAAAATACATCCTGAAATGTGGGTGGGAGTAACAGGACCGGAGAGAGAAACCGTGTGATGGAGCAAGGTTCTGAGGGGTGGAGTTCACAGCGCAGGTGGAAGGCCTGCCCCTGAGCACAAGGAATGCCCCCACCACCTCTGAGAAGGAGGTGAGGGTGGGAATAGATGCAGATAACAGGTGAGCGAGGCAGTGACGGCCATCGGGGCCCCTTTGGGCACCAAGATCTAATGATTCTGGTGACTAGCAGAGAGGAAGGAATGATGGATGGTGTGCCTCTGGTCTCACACCAGCTGAGGAGACTTCTGCTTGGAAGACTTCACTGTTTCCTCCTTAGCCTAGGACACACTGCTCCTTATGCTCTGCTTTGTCCTCCTCCAGGAAGCTTTCCCTGATGGACACCCCTCACTGGCCCTTTCTAGCAGCTGGCTCAGTTCCCCCTTCCTTCTTTGCCCCCAGACAGAGGCCAAGAGCTCCCGCTGGTTCAGTGTCCGTCTGTGTGTCTCTGGTCTCCAGAGAGAAAGCTCACAGAAGGTGGGGAAGGGAACACATGCGTAGTAAAATGGGTGGCTTCTCTCGCAGGACTGCCACTCTGCAGCTCTCTGGATGGGTTCTGCCCACAAGGGGGTGCTCAGCCAGGAAAGGCCTGGTTGGCCTCCTCTGGGCCACCTGCCCAGTTGGCAGGCTGCTAGCAGGGCTCTCACTCTCTGGCTCAGGACCTTTGCTCCCTGCCCGATGGCCCTGGACTTCGTTGCCATAGCTGCTGCCCCTTCGTTTGGTATAAACAGAACTCTTCTTCCTCTTCCTGTCTGGCTTACTGACACCCAAGTGTCTCCTGGGCATGCGCTGGAATTTCAAGCGTCCAGGTGCCTCCCCCCACCCCCTCCCCAGGCAAGGCACAGGATGGTGAGTCACTGAATGTAGGCCCCTTTCCACCCCCTCACTGTTCTCTGGAGGACTGCTGCTCCCTCCTGCCTCACCTCTGTCCTAGTGGAATTGGGAGGGACGGAGACAAGGGCTCTGATTCATGGGGTCTATCAGTCGGGGTGGTGGGGTGTCGGGAGCAGCCTTCCTGTCCTGGATTACATCCTCCCGGCTGGTTCTGGTCAGTGGACGCCCTTCTGAGGCCTATCCAACCCCCGGTATCTGTGAGAGCGCTTACGGCTCCTCTCCTTCCTCACCTTCTGGATTCTTGAGGCCCAAGGGGAAGGAGAGGAGAAGATAGGAAAAAAGGGACCTAGGGGGAAAGAAATAAGGATCAGAAGGGAGAAGAGGACTCATCTGGATAGAATAGAACTGTAGAATCATTCATCCATCCATCCATCCATTCATTCATTCATTCAGTCAGTGAATCAAAGTTCCTGTGCTGGGTGCTGAGAGAAACAGAAACATGCAGAAGACACCATCCTGCTGTTGAGGGAGGTGACTTGGTGCTGGTGTGAGGGCCATGGACTTGGAATCCGGGGACTTTGGGTTGAGTCTGGCTACCACTAGCTGGACAAGTTACTTGTTTGAGTCTTGGGTTTCTCATCTGTAAGTAAAAGGATAATGATACTGAATTCTCAAGGTCATTGTGAAGATCAAGTGAGACAAGTGTGGTAGACTGCCTCATTAGCCGATGCTCAACGCATGTTATATGCCCAGGGATCAGGTTTACAATCAGAGAGGGGTGTCACCCAGCCCAGGGGTGTAACCCAGGCCCAGTCTGGGGGTCTGGGGGTGCAGCCCCTTCCAGCAGCGGGGACTGGGCCGGCTTCATGGGGAGGTGCCTGGTGTGTGATTTTCATTCAGTAAATGTTTGCAGAATGAATGGGGTGTGCTGGAGCCAGGGCCTGCAGGAAGAGTAAGGTTTCAGCAGGTGCAGGTGACAGGGAGGTGTTGTGGGAAGAAAGGGCACAGCCCTGGGGCTAGGGCAGGGAGGCAGTCAGTGCCAGGTGGGGAGGCTCAGCTCTGTTGCCAGATGAGTTTGACCTTTATTCTGAAGCTCTGAGCCGGGAGTGCTAGGGTCGAAGTGGGATTGTATTGAGGGAAGATCCATCTGGCTGGGAGGACACAGCTTGGGCAAAACAAGTGGGGGATGTGGAGGGAACAGGGACAGAGGGGGCAGAGGGAGAGTGTGTATGTGTCTCAGAGCCTCAGGACAGGCGATGATGTCACCGGCCCCGCTACTCTGTGACAGGTCGCTCCCACCAGCACGTCTCCAGGGTCCCTGTCTCACCTGCCCGCAAGGAGGAGGAGGGAACGAACGGAGGTGAAGAATTTCTCAGGGGCACAGAGAGCGAGGCGACACTGCCTCCTGCCTCCTGCCTCCTGCCTCCTGCCTCCTGCCTCCTGCCTCCTGCCTCCTGCCTCCTCCTCCCCCGTGGAAACCGGGACCTAGCTCAGATAATGTGGTGGGAGCCGAGGGTGGGATTGGAGCTAGGAGCTGGGTGCCTTGGTTTTCTGGGTGCTGCTTTTGTCCTCTAAGAGACAGGCTGAGTCAGCTTGGTTTTTAAAGCTAAAGAGGCGTCGTCAATGCTGGTGGAACGAGTGAGAACCACTAGGCCCCAGGGAGAGCTGCGCAGGAACCCTAGAAGAGTTGAGGGCTATTGAAGAGGATGTGTTGTCCATCCCTGGGACCTAACTTTCCTGGGAGAGCAATGGCTGGTCTGGGACTGACTGCTAGGAGTCTGAGACCTTTAGCCTTTGTTGGCACCGGTCAGTCTGATCACCTCTTGCCTCCCTGTGCTCCCTCTCATTTCCGGATGGACCACACACCCTGCAGTGACTCAGGTATGCTGTCTAGGCCCACAATTCCCGCCCCCACCAGCCCTGACTCAGCCTGAGCTCCTGGGAATGCAGAGATAGCTAGCCGAGCTCTCTAGAGGTCAAGCGATAAGGTTTATGGCCCTGGACAGACTCATTCTCTTGTGAGGTGGTCTGTTGTATACACATACCTCCAATTGCATTTCTCCCAGGTCTGAAGCTGCCTGACTCAGCCTCTTCCAGGAATTGCAGACCCTCTGAGAACATCCTGGTTCAGAAACCTGCCCAGCACCCCCTCCCCTGCAGGCTGTCTCCTCGCCTCTGGGCCTGCTCTGCTCCGGCCCATGGAGGCCCGCTGCCCACACTCATCTGCTTCTTGGCTTCCTGGCAGGCCTGACGGAGCTGAGGTCTGAGTGAGAAGAAACCCAGCACAGCTCCCTTTCCAAAAGAGCACCCTTCCCTTTCCTAGTCTTTCTTTTTTAAGACTTACTTTTATTGTTTTTGACAGAGAGAGAGAGAGAGAAAGACAGAGAGCAGGGGGAGGGCCCAGAGCAGTCTCCATAGTTGTACGTCATTGGTTTTCTTTCTTTTTTTTTTTAAAGATTTATTTTATTGTTTTTAACAGAAAGAGACAGAGAGAGAGAGAGAAACAGAGAGACGGGGGAGGGCCCAGAGCAGTCTCCATAGCTGTACATCATTAGTTGCGACATAGTTAGGGTGACCAGACGTCCCGCTTTTGGCGGGGCAGTCCCAATTTTTAACAATTTGTTCCTCGTCCCGTGGCGTTTTAAAACAGTCCCGATTTTTGGAAAGAATGCACGACAAGCTAAGGAACGGCGGGAGATAGACCAAAATTTTAATCAAGAACCCCCTCCCCCCCAGTCAATGGTGTCCTGCTTTACCAATGTTAAAATCTGGTCACCTTAGACATAGTTGCACTCTACACAGGTGGGCGGGGGTGCTGTGCAGGGCGGGAACCGGGCGGGGGCCTCCTGCATGGGAGGAATGCTCCTGTGAGCTGGGGGTCAAACTGGGGGCCTCCCGCACGGGAGGCTCGCCTCAGTGAGAACCGAATTAGGGTCCACACCCCAGTTTAGCATATGGGTCTGCATGTGCCAGGGCCAGGATTCGATCTTCGGTCCCTGGGGCTGCAAAGCAAGTGCTTAACCCACTGAGCCACCCTGGCTTCCTCGTCATTGGTTTTCTACATAGTTTCATTTCACAGGTGGGTGCGGGGCTGCACAGAGCAGGAACCAGGCCAGGGGTCTCCTGCATGGAGCTCATCCTGGTAGAACCAAACTGGGGGTACACCCCAATTTAGCATATGGGTCCATACGGGTCAGGGCCAGGATTTGATCCCTGGACCCTGGGGCTGCAAATGAGCGCTCAACCCACTGAGCCATCCCGGCTTCTCCTCTTTTCCTTTTTTAAAGAGATTTATTTATTTATTTATTTATTTTTATTTTTTATTTTTAAATTTTTTGAACTGGGGACCTCACCGCATTAGGGAAGCACACCCCAGTTCAGCATGTGGGTCCACCTTCTTTTCCTTTTTTTAAAGATTCATTTTATTGTTTTGAAAGGAGGTGAGAGAGAAGGGGAAGGGCCCAGAGCAGTTTCCATAGTAGTACATCATTAATTGTGACATGGTTTTATTCCACACAGGTGGCTGTGGGACTGTACGGGACAAGAACCGAACTGGGGGCCTCCTGCATGGGAGGCAAGAACCTTCACCACCATGCCATCCCGCCATATGGGTTTGCATGGGCCAGGGCTGGGAAAAAAACTCTGGGCCTCGTGATTGTGAGGCAAGCGCTCAACCACTGAGCTCTCCTGACATCCCCTTCTCTAACCATTTCACTGTTACTGTTTCTCCAATTAGTTAGTCCTTCCTTTGGCCTATCCTTTTGCTCCCTTTTAATGATTAGTAAAGGAGAAGATGCTATTATGTTCACTAGCTGTTTCTGCAGGGGGAGGGACTGAAGCAGATGCCAGAGGGCATCACAGAAGCCCTTGAACTAGGGGGTGGGGAGGAAAGACCAGAGGAGGGGTTAATTCTTGGAGAAGAGTGTGTAGTTTTCTCCCATCACCGTAGGCTCCCATACCTGCACTTTACAGTGGGGAATAAAAATATTATAAACATTTCATCATATAGTTTATTTTATCTATGAGAGAACAAAAGCTGAGAACCCAAATCAAGTATGATTTCAAATTTAATGTGTTCTCTACTGCATTGTAATTACTTTGAGACATTCAAAGTTCTAAAAACTAAGTCAATTTAAATGTAGTTAATAATCAAACACAGTTTGAAGAAATTTTAGAAATAAATGATACTGCTCCTTCCTTATACCGATGAGACAACTGTAACTTAGAGAGAAGTGACTTGTTCAATGTTGCACAGCAAGTTAGAGACTTGAGTCGAGACTAGAACCCAGGTTATTTGAGTCCCAATATATGTTTTCCTGTTACTTCACATGGTTCCAAGAACTGTTTAAAAACAATTCGCAAAATAAAAATTAAGTTTTATTTCATTTCATTTTTATCACAAGTCCTAGAGCACTATGGAGGCAGCAGGAGGATTTGCAGAAGTGAGAGGACTTGGGGGTGTGTCAGCCCACAGGATGAGGGGAAGGGTGGAGAGCTGCAAGGCCAGCTACTGAGCCAGCCAGCTCAGTGGTCCTGGGGATCCTAGCCCGCCCCAGATCAGCAGGGCAACTTCCACAGGCCTTCTGGGAGGCATCTTCCTTTATTAGAGGTGCTGACTGGTCAGAGTTAAAGGCTTTTTGACAGAGACAGAGAAAGACAGAGAGAAGGGAGAGGGCCCAGAGCAGTCTCCATAGTTGCACATCATTAGTTTTTTTTGACATGGTTTCATCCACACAGGTGGGCGGGGGCTGTGCAGGAGGGGAATCAAGCCAGGGGCCTCCCACATGGGAAGCTCACTCCAGTTCAGCATAGGGGTCTGCATAGGCCAGGGCTGGGACTCAATCCTCAGACCCTGGGGCTGCAAAGCGAGCACTTAACCCTCTGAGCCATCCCGGCTTCCCCCAGAGTCAAAGCTTTCACGCCAGCCTGGGGAGTCTCTCTCTCCTGCATCTGCCACCCTGTCTCTGGCTAGACCTAGGGGCCTGGGAAACCTAAGGAGCTAGAGGAGTTGGGCTGAATTCTGATCCTGCACTGATGTGCTATGTGACCTTAGGAAATGCACTGTAAGTTTCTGAGCTTGTATCCTGTGTAAATGAGGCTGTTTGTACTGTCCTTCTAGGTTTAATTGTGAGGATTAAATGAGGCCATAAAAAGTCTATGGTACAGGAAGTATCAGGAATATGAAACTGTCTTGGAGGACTAGGGATAAAGGGAGGTGGAAGGCAGGGGGTGAGGCATGGCTTTCAAGGCAGAAAGGGTCCAGTCTTCCTCTTCTATTTGCTAATCGTTAGAGCTCAAGTTGTTCTGAACCTTAAGGCTGTTTCCTCACCTCTAAAATGGAGAGAATGCTTTATCTCCATCATGATTTCTGTGCGGATTAGAAGTTGTCGTCCCCACTTTAAGGGAACTCCTAGGCCATTGTGGGTGCCCGAACCCATGCCCAACTGTGGGAGCCCCGATCAGAGCTGGAGATGCCAGTCAGAGTGACAGCTGGAAGGCTGAAGGGAGACGTCTGGGAGGGCTTTCCTGGAGCCGGGTCCAGGGTGGGGCCAGGCTGAAGGGAGAGAGAGAGGAGGAGGGTCCCTGGTCTGGTGAACTGCACCTGTGAAGAGTTTGGAGCAGCTGGCTGCCAAGCAGGGTTGGGCCGTGGGCGGGAAGGGGCGGTTGGGTGTGGAGGGCTAGTGTGGCTGGACCTGGGGGCCACGGGAGCCCTGGGCCCCTGGGTCTAGGAGGCGGCCTGGGGTGGGGGTGGGGGTGGGGTGGGGCTGACGTCTACGGATGGACACTTCCGAGCCAAAAGTTCTGGTCCGGGAGGGAAATGGCCCTGTCCCTGGCCAATGACTCCTCTGCTTCTCATGTTCTGGAGGCTTCTGCTGCTGCTGAAGCTTCTCTTAGCTTTCTGAGGCGAGCACCTGGGAAACCTGGGGAGGCAAGGAAGGACAAGGGTTGGCGTGGCCTTGGGGAATAGATGGCCTCAGCCTGGAGCTCTGTTGGGAAAGTATAAACACACACTGCAGTGTGTTGCCATGGGAGCATCCCTGACACTTCTCTGAGGCTAAACTGGCCTGGGCCGGCCAGGCCTGGCCCATTCCCATCCTCCAGGTCAGCAGGCTTGTTGTAGGAACTGTGGTCCTCTTTGGGGGTTATCTTAGCCCTTAGAGACCAGGAAACCCGGAAAGGGGGTTGGGAATCGGGTGGTAGGTGGCAGGGCTTTCCTTGACCTGAGCTGCTCTCGTCCTCTCCTTATTTGCTCTGTTATAGATATGCACACATGCACGCACACACACAATGCTGCAGGCTGAGCCAATCATTTGTGAATTCATTCCTCATATAGTGGTGGTGTGGAGTGCTTTCTAATGCTGTTATATGGTAGGTAGTTAACAAGACAGTCAAGATTTCTGCCTTCACGGAGCTTTCCTTTTGGTGGGGAGAGGTCTCCTAAGTCTGTTCAAATCCCCTAAGGTCAGAGAAGTAATTTAGATGCTCAACAAATACTAATTAAATCACTGTTAATTATATATATTTTTGGATTGCTAAATAAAAGAAGAAAGCTCTTTTTGGATCATTTCTTCTGGGGTATCCACATCACTGCTTCTTCCCTTGACGGAGATAACTGGACACTGACTGTCAGAGGCCATTACTGGAAAGAGTGTGTTCAGAGGGTGCTGGGATAGCTCAGCAAGTTGAGCGTTGCCTTGCAACCACAAAGTCTGGGGGATGGAATCCCAGCCCCATCCCGTGCAAATCCCATATGATGAACTGTGGAGCAACTGGCAACCACCAGGATGGATTAGAGGTGAAGGTTCTCGCCTCCCATGTGGGAAGTTCCCAGTTCGGTTCCTGCCCCTCACGGCCCCCACATCCACCTGTGTGGAATGAAACTATGTCACAACGAATGATGTACAACTGTGGAGACTGCTCTGGGTTTTCCCCACGTCTCTCTCTCTCTCTCTCTCTTACCTTTTCTCTAACAATAATAAATCTCAAAAAAAAAAAAAAAGAGCATGCTCAGATTTTGGATTTACCCCAGACTTGAGGTCAAGTCTTGAAGGACTTTTAGTTTCCTTATTTGTAAAATGGGGGGTAATGTTACCTTCCGCATAGATTCTTTTAGGATTACAAAGAATATGTGTAAGAGATCTGACACTTTGACACAGTAGAAATCCAGTAAGTGAGAGCTGTCATCATTATCACCATCATGCCTACCACCGCCACCACCATGGTCAGCAGGGAAAGGAGCCTTGGGCTGAAAGTTGGAGAAGGGTAGGGGCTGTCAATAGGCAGGGATGAGTTTGCATGGCTAGTCCCCTAGGAATTGGATTTGCAAGCTTCTGCTTTGCATGGTGGCTGAGTTTTGCATGTCATCCTTTATTACCGTACTATCTTATAGCCTCCTCCTTAGAGCCCCAGTTGCCACTTCCCTCTAGTTACCCTCAACCTTTCTAAGCCAGAGCCCTCCCATCTGGGCACCTACTATGAGCTGGGCAGACATTGCAGAGGACACAAAGGTGCATGAGACACTGTCCCATCCTACAAGGGGAACACCAGGACTTAACTTCTCACAAGGCAAATGTGTCAAAGCCAGTGCAAACACACGTTCTATGGGGGTGGTGGTGGTGGTGGTCTTGAAGCAGGTGAAGGGATGGGGAAAGCTGAACAAGGAGAAGGCTTTAGGAAAGGCAGGGGAGAGGCAGGAAGGGGTCATAAGATTCAAGCTAACATGGACTGAATACCTCCAAGTTAGGCACTTACCTAATGTTCATATCAGTCCTCTTAGGGAAGGTAGACTCTCAGTTAACTGGACTCAAGCAATTGGCACATTTCAACTGCCAGGTACACCTATCCCACATCTACCAGTCCCCCTGGGTGCTGGTTAGCTGAGAGTCTATTGTAGTTATTATCTGCATTTTTAGCCGAGGAAGAAGACCCTCAGAGAGATTAAATGATTTGCCCAGTTAAGAAGTGGCTCCAAAATTCCTTTGACTACATTCACTCTCTGTTGGCTTTTAGTCACACCGGGAGTTTGGGGGCCGGGGGGTGGGGGGGTGGCAGGGGCAGTAGAACAGGAGGAACTAGGGTTCAGTCCACCCGGGAGGAGTCCATGGGTTCAGATTCCAACTCTCCCCTTCACAGCTCTGTGAACTGCGGCACTTTTCCATCCCTGCCTGGCTGGGTCTTTGTGAGCCTAAATGAAGTGAAGTGTGCAGTACACATAGTAAGGCCCTCAGGACATGTTTCTGAGGCTCTGACACCCCATTGGATGTTTGAGTCCCCTTGACCTTCTGCTTGAACCCTTCCTCGTGTAGGGGAACCCGTAGCTTCCCTGGTGAGGACAATCCCACGGGCACAAAGCTTGAAGATTTGGGAAGTCTTTGCTTATGTTGAGTGGACGTCTCTCTGGGGCTTCTCGCTGGTTCTAGTTGTATCCCTTGGGCCATGCAGATGAATGCCCCTTTTTCCTCCTGCCAGTCCGTGCTTTCTCTTTTTCTCCAGGGCTCACTCTCCCAGCCCTTGTAGCAGCGTCTCTGGGAGACGTGGTTCCCTTCCTCCTCTCTATCCCAGACATCTTGCACTGGCTCCCATCTGTCCAAATGCCTCCTACGAATCAGACAAGAGCCAAACACTGTTCTCCAGGCATGACCAGAGGGGAGAAAATGGGCTGGTCTACAGTTGTGTCTGCTGCTGAGGACCACGAGGCTTTGTGGTAGCCTCCTCATGCTGTTAGTGAAGGGAAGGCCTATGTACGGGCACACACGCATGTGTGATAGACAAAGGTAAGGAGGCACATGTAAGCCGCATGTTCAGGGGAAGGTCTGCACGTTAACTCTGCAGCATCTGCTCTGGGCCTGAGCCTTGCCAGGCAGAGGCTGGCACAGAGATAGGCACCGGATATTGACACGAGAGGACCTTGCCCTGTCTGCCAGAAGCTGTGGTCGGACATGGATGGGATGAATGTGATGGCAGACGTAGGTCCAGGGCTCATGGCCAGTGCATGTTCTAGTCCAGCTGGAGTAGAAGGTACTAGAGTTCAGCAGGAGTTACTGGAAGTGCATCTGAGTCACCTTCTCGATTCCCTTTGCTTTGGACTCAAGCCACGAATTCAACTGCCACATCTGTTGGTTTTTCCTTACCATAGCTTGCTTGCATCCCTGTGTTCCCATTCCACGGCTCCACCACATGGCTCTTCAGCTGCATTCTGCAGTAGCCCCTGTCTAATCTCCTGCCTTCAGGTTTTGCCCCTATCATCTAACCTCCATATCTCAGTCTGCTTAATCTTCCTAAAACACTGCTTTAACCAGGTTACTCTCCTGCTCCACACTTTCCTTGGCTCCTGTGACTGCAGGATAAACTCTGTCTGGCCTTAGGAATCCTGTTCCTGGTCAGTGACTCATTGCATTTCCAGATCTTTCCAACTAGGTATATCTTACTTTTCTTCTAAGCTCAACCCGATCAAGCCCATACCCATTTTAAATAGCTCTTCCCCTTCCCCACCGAAGTCCTGTGGCATATGTCTGAGTCACTCATTTATCTGAAATCCATATCTCATTGATAAGGTGCAGAAGGTGGAGTTTGATTAGGCCGTATTTATACAAGGGCTCAGTGTGTACACCGCGATATCTTTATACCTCGAGGTCCTCCAGATTTCTGTATCTCCTTTTGTGTACATTCAGATCAGTGTAGGTAGTGAACATCTGTTGTTTTTACCTGTCCAACATCTTGTCCTCCCTTTGGGTAAACCTTTTTGCTCTCTTCTATATAGTTTGGGTGGGCCTGACCACCCCTCTCTAGGGTTTGGGTACATGGTCCAGTCTAGTCAAAATGATAATATTCTAGTCCCTTGGCCACAGTGATTGGTGCTGGGATGACCATGTGACCAAAGTCAACCAAACGAGTCAGCTTGGAACTTTAGTGGGAAGGCCTGGGAAAGAGCACTTGTGGTAGCACGGAGATTGTCTGCCCAAGAAGGCAGCTAACACAGAGAACAACCAAGAGGAGTGGAGAAAGATGGTCCCGATTTCATCATGGAGCCCTCATCTGGCTATGCCAAAAGCCCAGTGCGCCCCTGAGCTTCCCAACTGTGTCAGCAAAGAAACGAACTTTTACGAGTAAGCCCGTTTCAGTCGGGGCTCAGTCCCTTGCAACCAAGAGTCCCCAGCAACAATAATGTGTATGTGTGTGTCTGGGTTTGAATGTTATGGTTGTGTGTGCGATGTTTCCTGAAGAGTAGCATACAGGTATATATCGTTGTATGGGTGGGGAGGTGAGAGGTGGCATGTACTCATGTCTGAGGGAGAGAGAGAGGCTGACTAGCGGTGAGGTTGTGTGTGAGGACGAGGAGATGATGCGGCATAGACTGAGGTTTCATGGGCACAGGGTGGGGTGGGCATGTGAGGGGTTGTTTAGTTTGGCAGAGCCCTTGGCTCCTGTGTGTCTGAGGGCAGAGACTAAGCTTTGTACTTACAGTAGATTCTTCGTTAATCAGAACTCAAACAACCAGCAAAATCTCTAGCAACCGCTGCTTGAGATTTTGCTGGTTGCTTGAGTTCCGGTTACTAGAGAGTCCACTTACATTTATCCAGCCTCTATCAATGCCCATGGGTGTCAGTTATCTGAGAGTCTACTGTATGAGATCACAAAACACCTGCTTATCACCATCAATGTCTATCCTTCAGAGAAAATCCTCATTGTTTTCAGACTGAAGTCGGATTCTGCAGAACCTTGAGTGATATAAAAAACCATAAAACTTTTGTCGCTGTTTATGGAAGTGTGGGGGAGTCAGAAATATCAACGGGGGAAGCTGGGATGGCTCAGTGGGTTGAGTGCTCACTTTGCAGCCCCGGGGACCGAGGATTGAATCCCGGCCCCTGCCTGAGTGGACCCATATGCTGAACTGGGGAGTGCCCCCAGTTTGGTTCTCACAGGGGCGAGACCCTGGCCCAGTTCCTGCCCTGTGCAGCCCTGCGCCCACCTGTGGAATGAAACTATGTGGAAAAACCAATGATGTGCAACTATGGAGACTGTTCTGGGCCCTCCCCCTTGTCTCTGTCTCTGACTCTGTATCTCTCTCTCTCTCTCTGTCAAAAACAATAAATAAATCTTAAAAAAAAAAAAGAAGAAAATATCAACGGATGTTTAGACCAACCCCTAATATCAAAGGAGGAAACTCAGACTTGTTGGAGTACAGCCAAATTCCAGCAACTGGGTTGTCACTTCCTTCTACTCCAGCAGGTAGAGACAAGGGTGGGCAGGGCTGACCTTGGGGCCGCTCACTTTTGAGGAGACCCCTCCCCCAGTCCTGCTCTCCGTGGGCTGTGGTTCCTTTTATGGTAGGTGATTAAGCTCAGGCTTGGTGTTTATGGCTGGGCAGAATACCTTGGGTTTATGGCTTCCCTCTCTGATAGTTCCTTTTGATTTCTGAACCTTCTTGCCAAAGCCGGCTGGGCTTTATCTGTTTGCATCCCACCCCTTCTTGTTCCTCCCTCAGCTCCCCACTTCACCAAAACAGCCTGGTCTCCCCAAGCCAGAGCTTCACAGCCAGGGTGCCTGGTCACTTTGGGGCCAAGAGCGGACTATCACTGTGCCATATATTGGGCCCATCAGTGCAGTAAGTTTCAGCGTTGGGGTGGCCATAGCCTCTGGCCTGACCAGATCTGGTCCCAAGAAGACCCTTTC
Organism: Craseonycteris thonglongyai; assembly: GCA_004027555.1. Classification (NCBI taxonomy): domain Eukaryota; kingdom Metazoa; phylum Chordata; class Mammalia; order Chiroptera; family Craseonycteridae; genus Craseonycteris; species Craseonycteris thonglongyai. Next base: position 26,382 of record PVKE010003883.1, read on the forward strand.
CTTTACCCCAGCCTGCCAAACACAAAGAATCATGTCATGTGGGCCATGACCCAGAGCAGTGCAAAAGGTTGGGGATGCCCTCAGCAGGGCCCGTAGCCTTAGGTGAGGTGTGATGGACAGGAGACCAGAAGAACACCTCTCAGAGGACGATGCCTTGCCCGGGACTTGTCACACTCTGCCCCCGCCCCACCCCCAGTGTTGTGTGACCTTCTCTTCTGTACCAGCCATGGGAGCGCCACTGCTCCTGTGTATCAGGAAAACAAGAAAGGGGCTGTTGTCTTCACAGAGGGGCAGGCCGGTGTCTGGATTAGTGTGAGACCCGGCCCTAGCCTGCGGCTCCTGGGCCAGTAAGGGGTGTCAGGGCATTTCAAGGTTCTTGCCCCACCCCACCCATTCTCAGTTTTTAAGGGGGTGCCTGGGGGATGTTGTTCAGACTACAGAGGCCTCCCCTTTATAAGAGCCCGAAATTTCTCTGGGCAACTGTGGCTGGGGGGAGGGGCTGAAAATGGAGACTCAGAAGGTTTCATCCCAAACAAGACCAATTCAGGCACCACCAAGGTAAGGGAGCTCACCTGCCTTCTCCAGGATGCCACCAGTCCCCCTGCCTCATCGAGGGACCCTGGGTCTCAGTGCTGACACTCTGCTCCTCTGCCCATCACAGTGTGCAGGCCCTGCCCCTGCTGATGCCAGCGTGCGGATTGGAGGACAGTCTGGGGGCTGTTAAACCACCATCCCACTCTTCTCCTCAGCCTCATACAGGAAGTGTGAAGTAGGTGTCAGGAGCACGGAGAAAGAGCTGACTGCTGGGTGACTTTGGGCATGTGACTTACTCTCATCCGGTAGAAGTGGCGATCAGGGCACCTACTTGATAGGGTTCTTACGAAGATCAAATGAATTAAGATTTGTAAGGCACTTTTGTACCATACAAACACAACTATTACAATATCAGAATAAGTAGCATTATGTGTCAATCTGCCTCCTCCAACCTACAGGGAGGGCCATGAGGGCTCAGTCCCCTCTGAGGCTTCCCAGCACTTGCGCAGTAATTAGTCAGCCACCAACAGCTTATTAATGACTAAGGACACCTAACGGTAACTTTTGAACTGCAACCTTCAGGATATACCGAGCCAAAGGAGGCTCCCACCTACATCTAACTGGTGGCAAAGAAACCAAAAAGCGATTTCCTCAAACTTTTGAGGTTATTCTCTGATAAGCAAATGGGTGGATAAATTAATGAGTAAAAACAGGAGGGAATAAAGGCCTTGGGGCCCCTGCCCTTGCCCAGCGGGACATTCAGAACAGTAGATCCCTGGACAAATAGCTCCATTGACAAGCCGCCTAGGCTTGGAGCTGGAGGGTGGGGGTCGGGGTTGTCGCTGATCCCCAAGTCCTTCCTGTCCTTCCCTCCCTCCTACATTCCTGTCTAGTTACCTGCACACACCTTTAGGAAAGCGTTGTTCCTGCAGTGGAGCTGGGGCGGGGCGGGCCGGGCTGTGTGACTCCCTCCTGAGGGCTCATCCAGGGACCCGACTCAAGGGAAACCTCCTTGGTGACGCCCTGCCTTCCATTTCCCCTCATTCGGGACCCCCCCACTGCTGTCCTCACCTCCATGGGTGGGACCTGGCTGGGTCCTCTCTCAGTTTCCATCTATGTACCTGGGCAGCACAGTGCCGTGCCCGGCTCTGGGGCCGGGCTACTCTGTTTTCCTCTCTGAGGGGTAGGTGTAGCGTCCTTTCTAAGTGGGGACTCGGCCGGCCGTGCTGTGAGCTTGGGGAGAGTGTGTTCCTGGAGGTCTCGGTGGTGCAACCAGTGTCAAAGCCCCTGGGGGCGCTTTCAAAGAATGCAGATGGAGGGCGGCCTGGATGGTCCCGATGTGCATTCCTCTCAGAGAACCAGAGTTAAGGGGAAGGATTCCCCTTAACTGAGCCCCCAAGGAGCCCTCCCACCTGGCTTGACTGCCCACCAATGGAGGGCTTCTTCTGCAGATGAGGGTATGAGGATGTGAGGCGGGGAGGGAGACCTCATCATCTCCAGGCTGTTGGCCTCGAAGGGGTTCCGACTGAGTCTCCCCAGAACATGCCACCTGACATGCGGATTATTTAGAGCTGACAACAATTACAACCCAAGAAACTCAGGAAGAGCTTTTTACCTCCCCCTTAGCTGCCCAGAGGAATTCAGACAGAAAAACCTGTTACAGGAAGGGAGCATCACCTTAGATAGTGCGAACTGGAGGTGGCAGACAGGGAGGATCTAGCAAGTCTGTTCGTTACCCTCATGTGTTCCATTGTTTCTGGGTGGCATTTGTTTACCAGCCTTTGCTCTTTCTCATCTTCCTGTGAATGGCCTATTTTCCCTTTGAAGTCCCAGGCCCCCACCCGCTTCTCCTTGGTCCGGAATGGTATGTATACTTCATTTTGTCTTACTGTCTTTGGAATTTTCATGCTTATGTGAATTTCCAGCTTATAAGTATTAAAGCTTGATCCCCCCCCCCCCCCCCCCACTCATTCCAACAGCCAGAGAGAAGAACCAAGAAGGGAAGGGGGAGGGGAGCTGGGCATTTCCCCTTCTCCACAGGCTGACCTTGCTACTCTGCTCATCAAATTTGTTCTGAGAACTTCTAATCACAACTCTATCAAAAGCTACATTTCAGGTTATCTACCCAAAAAAACCTGAAATGGCTTTTGATAGAGATGCGATTAGAATTTCTGTACCCGAATGTTCATCGCAGCACTGTTCACGGTGGCCAAGTTGTGGAAGCAACCAAAATGCCCTTTGATAGATGACTGGATAGAGAAGCTGTGGTACATTTACACAATGGAATACTACTCAGCGATAAGAAATGATGAAATACAGTCATTTCTGGCAACATGGATGGACCTAGAGACCATCTTATTAAGCGAAATAAGTCAGACTAAAGAATCAAGAAACATATGACCTCACTTATAGGTGAAATATAAAACTGAAAGTAACAAAGAAACAAGAACTTATGGACACAGTCAATAGTTCGGTGGTTACCTGAGGGTAAGGGGGGAGGGAGGGTGGCGGGGGGGGGGAGTTGGGAAGGGTCACCAGATATGTGGTGATGGAAGGAGAGCTGATTCTGGGTGGCGAGCACATAATGTAATGCATAGATGATGTAATGTAGAATTGTACACCTGGAAACTATATTGCTGATCAATGTCACCCCAATAAATTTAACAATAAAGAAAGAAAAAGCCACATTTCTAGTATGCATGCTGCCATAGCAATTGCAGAATCCACATTTGCATTCTGAGAACATTAGTAGATATAAAGCTCTGTGGTGTAAAGCTCTGTGGTGTAAAGCTCTGTGGTGGTGGGACATGGATCAAAGGCTCTCAGAGTGGGGAGGATTTGGACGTTATGGTTCAAACCACTGCCTGACCCAGGAATCCTGCTACAGTGAACCCAGGGGACAGCTGGTGAGGTGCCTCAGTCTCAAGACTTCTAGGCATGGGAGCTTGGGGCCTGGCTAGGCAGTCCCTTTCCATTCCACTGGCTTTAATCATCAGAGCCACTGTTAATCATGAAGACAGTCATCACTTACTGAGTATTGACGATGAACAACTTTGGCCTTGAGGCACACAGGGCAAAAATCAACCATCAAATCAACTTCATTATTCATGATATGGCTTACTGTTGAGAGTCCCACCATCTGTGGCTTCCTACTTACACTAATTGTTCTTGTTGGCACTAAAAACTCAGCTATTGCTATGCCAACAATACATTTTAAAGATTTATTTTTATTGTTTTTGACAGACAGAGAGACAAGGAGAGACAGAGAGAAGAAGGGGGAGGGCCCAGAGCAGTCTCCATAGTTGGACATCATTCGTTTTCTACATAGTTTCTTTCCACAGGTGGGGGAGGGGCTGTGCAAGGCAGGAACTGGCTGGGGCCTTCCATATGGGAAGCACGCCTGGGGAGCCCTGAATCGGGGGTCTCCCACATAGGAGACTCGCCCTGGTGAGAGCATATGGGTCCACATGGGCCTGGGCCGGGACCGGGTTTTGATCCTTTGACCTCGGGACTGCAAGGCAATCGCTCAGCTCGCTGAGCCATCCCAGCATTCTTACAATAAGATTTTAAATTGCCCATCTTTTAAAGTGATTTCACTGCTTTAAGTACACTGTTCTGGTTATTAACCTAGAGGCAGGGAACTTCTTTACTGCATCTAAGCAAAATCTTCCCCTCTATTCCCTGTTCCCTATGCTGTTTCACGGAATCCCCGCTTTATATATGTATCTAATTTATGCTTTTGTGGCATCCTTGTTTTTTTTTTTTATTTTTGGCAAAAACTTTATTGAGCCATAATTTACATATTGTGCAATTTAACCATTTAAAGTGTACGATACAAGGTTTTTTAGTATTTTCACAGACTTGCACAATCATCACCACAGTGAAGTTTAGAACATTTTCATCACCCCAAAGAAGAACTCTAGTTACTCTTTAGCGGTCCCCTCGGGTCCTTCCAGCCCGGCAGCCGCGAATCTGTTTTCTGTCTTTGCAGATTTGCCTCTTTTGGCTGGTTCATGTAACTGGAATGGTGCAATCAATACGTAGCCTTCTGTGACTTGCTTGCTTCCCTTTGCTTAATCTTTTCAAGGGTCATCCATGTCATAGCCTGTGTCAGTACTCCATCCTTTTTGTTGCGAGTCACACACTGTTGTATGGATATGCCGCATTGTGTTACTCAGTCATCAGGTAGTGGACATTGGGGCTGTCGCAGTTTTGTCTATTATGAACAGTGCTGCTGCGAAAGTGGTGCCTTTGTGTGGTAGATCCTGAGCACTGAGAATAGCCTGTTCAGCCCCTCTTTTCCCACCATGGCCCCTCAGCCTTGACACAGCTGCTCAGGGCTCAGGCCCTGAGTCATTCTGTACCATCACCATCGGGGGTGGCTCCTCCTTCCCCCTTCTGTTCTCCAGGAAAGGCAGTTTGGGGCAGTGTCTTCTGGATGAGGGACTGTCACCACAAACACTTTTCATTTTGTTGGGCAGGCAGTGGTGTGCGGACCACAGTGGCCAGAGACAGCCTTGCAAGGAGTTTTACCTGCAGGCTGCCCTGAGGCTTTCTCTTCCCTCGGGGCTTGGCCCCAAGTCCTGGGGCCTTCCCCTGGGTCTCCACTGCACCCTCCGGCAGGGCCACTGAAGAGGGCAGCGCCAGCTGCTGGGCTGGGGATGGGGGAGGGGGTGGCTGGACTCTGGGCAACAGGGAGCTGACAAGTGAGATGCATGTCCTTCTAGTCCTGGATCTTTCTAGGTTGCCCCAGCTGAAAGGGGCTCCCCTGATAACCACAGGGCCCCTTGTAGCCCCCTTTGTCCTCACCTTAAACACAAGGCACTCCTGGAACCAGGGAACCAGGTAGGTGGTGGTGGAGGGGCTCAGGTTTGGGGGGGACTCTGCATTGCTGGTTGGTGCTCAGGACTTCAGGTACTGTCCCTCCCCTCCAAGTCTGCCCAAGTCCACCTGGCAACAGTGTGGGGAGGGGAAGAAGGAGGGAGCTGCTTGTCCTCTCTCTCTGTGGCTGCCATACCAGTCTGACCGGCCTCTCTCTCTCTACTTCCGCCTTCGGTCCCAGGTTTGGCACCCAGCCCTACCCCTCCCTTTGGTGTCTAGAAGAAGTCTTTCTGCCCTGGGGGGTGGCATACATTCAAATCACTCTTTGGAAAATTAAGCATTGTTTAAAGGGGCTGGGAGAGGAGGGCCTGGTGCAAACAGGTACTAACTGGATTTCCCCTTGCCTGGTTTGGCACATCAGGAAGCCAGCTGCTTGGGGAAAGTGAGGAGGAGAAAAGAAAAGAGGGGAGGGAGAAAGGGATGAGGTCACTGTGTCCGCTCTGGGAGTCACCGTGTTTGTCTTTTTGGAAGAAACTTCAAAGTGTGTCTTTGTTGTGCATGTGAGTGTCTGTGCGCCCGCGCGTGCGTGCGTGCGTGCGTGTGTGTGTGTGTGTGTGTGTGTGTGTAGCCTGAGGGGAGCCTGTCTGTGTGTCTGCCTCTTTGGATTTATGTCTGTCCCTCAAGGAGGGGGGTTTCTGGGTCTCTTTGTTTCTCTGTAGGGATCTATGTGTCCTTTCTTCTGGGCCCGATGCTCTCCTGGAGAAGGATGGGGAGGAATCTGTATAACTGCCTTCCTGGTAGGTGGGCAGTTGTAGTCACCCTGTCTCTGGGTTTGGGGCTGTGGGGTGCCTCTTCCTCTCCCCAGGGGGATCTGGGTGACAGGCATCTATCTGTAGGTTTCTCTAGTTAGAGCCATTGGTGCCCTGCAGGATCTGTCAGAGAATCCAGCCCTATCATCAGGTGACTATAGCTGGAATCTCTGCCTCCGGGACCCAAACAATCCTTCAGCTTTCCACCCAGCACCTGCCCCACCCAGCTCCACCTAGGCCTGGGGTGCCTTGTTCAATCCCCATTAGCCAACCTGCAGGTGCGAGCGGTGCCCCAACCTGCTCTCCTGACTCATTTGATAATGGGTTCAGGGAGACAGGTGCAGGGACGCTCCCTTCATCTCCTTGGGCCAGTTGGGGGCCTGGGAAGAGAAGGAAGGCCCAGGTGGCTGCAGATTGACTCATTCTCAGTGACCCCCACTCCCATGCCACCCCACCGCACCCCACCCCATCTTGCCTCTGAGGAGCCCTGAGAACAATGAAGTCCCCAACGCTACTCCTCTACCTCTTCGCACTTGTTCTTCATCCTCTGGGCCCTTCAGCCAGGACTACAGTGTTCGGCCTGGGGGATCAGGAGCTCTTGGGAGGAGGGAGGGCAGTGGGTTGTGTCTGGGAAGAGGGGTGTGCTGGACCTGCCTTTCTCTTGTACCTACAGACCTGCAGGAAGACAGCCTGTGAGTGCTGTGCTCATTCATTCATTCCACAAGGAATTACCCAGCCCCTCTTGGCACTGCTCCAGGTGCTGAGGGGATGGCAGTCACCGAGGAGAGACTAGGCAAATTGTTGACCTCAGGTTCAAGGATTTATGACTCAGGTTCCTTGTCCTCTAGCTTGGACAGACTTTCATAATCCCTTAAAGTGGAGAGAAGAACACGGGGTGGTGTCAGCTGCTCGGAGACCCAGATGTCAGGGATCCCTTTCCTGCCGTGCTTCCCAGGGCAGACAAGACCCAGGAGGCATGGTCGCAGTGGCGGGGTGACCCCCATCCAGGCTCTTGGTTTCAGCAAGCTTGTACAAGGCCGCTGGATTTGTGCCAGCTTCACATTCACGGAATTGCTCTTTCCTAGGCTCCCGAGGTGGTGCTGGAATGGGCTCCAGGGTGGGAGCAGCTCTCTGCTGCCCCCACCTGAGTCCGGCCTGTAGGTGGCAGGTGTCGGATTAGGCCCGGCCCCCTCCCGGCCTAGCCACTCAGGTACCAGGCCCATCCCCCTCCTCTTGGGCTGGGCTCTCTTTTATAAAGGGCCATGCTGTCCCTCAGAAGCTGCTTTTTGGCTCCTTTTTGTGTCTGTCTGCTTGTTTCAGCCTCCTCGCCTCTACTCCAGCCTCCACCATGTCCACAAGGGTGACCCAGAAGTCCTACAAGGTGTCCACCTCCGGCCCACGGGCCTTCAGCAGCCGCTCGTACTCGAGTGCGCCCGGCTCCCGCATCAGCTCCTCGTCCTTTTCCCGGGTGGGCAGCAGCTACCGGGGTGGCCTAGGCGTCAACATGAGTCTGGCTGGGGGCTATGGCGGGGCTGGGGGTATGGGGAGCATTACAGCTGTCCAAGTGAACCAGAGTCTGCTGAGTCCCCTGAAGCTGGAGGTGGACCCCAACATCCAGGCCGTGCGCACCCAGGAGAAGGAGCAGATCAAGACCCTCAACAACAAGTTTGCATCCTTCATCGACAAGGTAAGGGCTCCCCCCTGCCTTGGCTGGCTGTCCTGGGGCCTTACGGGGCTCCACACCCTTCTTGGTCGACCCTTCTGTGGGCACCTCACTAGCTCCCCACTGGTATCCTACTCGGCCCCACCCACCCTGGCAACAGCCCTTTCCAACCTATGACTCACTCCTCCCATGCACTTTGGTTTTGGCTGGCTCCGGGATGGGGAGAGGGTCTGGGCGGTTTCTGACTCTAAATCTTGGGGCTTCCTCCCTCCTTCACTCATCGCACCCGAATCACATTCCGACCGTGGCTAAAACTTTCAGCCTGGAAGGGTCCCAGCTGTTCAGCGGTCGGGTGGGAGGAGAGCCCCTCCTCCAGGCTCACCCTTCTCCGCTAGTACTGACCCAGCAGCTTCTCCAGGGTGTCCCTGGGCTGGTTTAAAAATGGGGGATTGATAGGCTTCTGAGAGTAGGAAGTGTGATTCAGACGGGCAAATACCGATCGAGGCCGCTGACGTCCGAAGGCCTGAGTGTGGGGGGCACCTAGACTCCCAGATGAGTCATACTTGGCCCCTGCCCTGGAGCCTGCAGTGGGCGGGGTCGGGCGGGGCAGAGACCCGCCCCCACCGTGGGGTGAGGGGCTGAGACTAGTCGTCTGGGCGACTCGCTGCTCTACCTGGGGAGCTTGCGGCGCCTGGGGTTGGTGGGGTGTGTGTCGGGATGGAGGGGCGCCAGGGCCTGGCTTCAGGAAAGCCCATCCAGGATTCAAAGTCTGAGGGCGTGGACACCCCGCCCAGTTTTACGTCCGGTTAACCCCCAGATTTTATGGCTCCGGATAACGTGTCTGTCCGCCAACGCCCCTCTTTCCCACTCGGCCCTTGTCCCCTTTCTTCTGCCCCCGGCTCCGCCCCGAAGGTCTGGCTCCCCTTTCCCGGGAGGGGCGGCCCGGCCTCCATGTGCAGCCTTGGGGGTGTGCTCCCTTGAGGGGGGCCCAGGGGCCTCAACGTGCAGGAGGAGTGGCCCCTCCCTGTGCCTGGCTCCTGGAGGCATTGTGGGAACGGAAGGCGGGAAATCCTGGGGCAGACTGGTGCCCTTAGGGATTGGAGTCCCCTAGGGAGCCCCAACTCCACGGTCCCTTGGGGAGCACTTCCTAGTATTTTGGCTTTAAGCACCTTTGACGTTGTTTCGTGACTTGGTTCTCTTAGCTCTGTGATTAGTTAAACACAGTTTCTGAGTCTGAATTCCTGGCTCTGCCTTTCCTTTGACGAGCTTCATTGCTGAACCTCATTTCCTCATTCATAAAATGGGCATCATCATTTCTAAGGCAGAGTTTGTGTAATGTAAGGAAAAAGCTTAGTAGTACGTGACCTCTATTCAACGGCCCAGGAAGGCTAGATGCTATAATCACTTATTTTTTATAATTTTGAGGCAGAATTACCTGGGGAAGAAAGGGATTTACAGAGAGCGATTCGCTGGATCTAGGCTGGACCCTAAATCAACCTTTTTCCTAAGTCCCTCCCAATTAAAAAAAGTTACAATTTTGGGTTGATTAAGAAAAGCAGGGAAGGTGGAATGGCTCAGCGGGTTAAGTGCTCACTTTGCAGCCTCGGAGACTAGGGAGCAAATCCCGGCTCCGGCCCAGACGGACCCATATGCTGAACTGGGTTGTGCCCCCAGTTCAGTTCTTGCCGGGGCCTATGCGGGAGGCTCCCGGCCCAGTTCCTGCCCTGCACAGCCTCCTGCCCACCTGTGGAGTGAAACTATATGGAAAACTAATGCTGTCAACTATGGAGACTGCTCTGGGCCCTCCCCCTTCTCTCTGTTTCTCTCTCTCTGTCAAAAACCAATAAAAATAAATCTTTTTTAAAAAAAAAAAGCAAAGTAAATTCGGGGGAAGCTGGGTTGGCTCAGCGGGTTAAGTGCTCGCTTTGAAGCCCAGGGAACCAAGGATCGAATTCGAGCCCTCAAACCCACATGCCGAACTGGGGTGTGCCTCTCATGCAGGAGGCCGCCCCCCCCCCCCCCCCCCCCCCCCCCCCCCCCCCCCCCCCCCCCCCCCCCCCCCCCCCCCCCCCCCCCCCCCCCCCCCCCCCCCCCCCCCCCCCCGTACAGTTTTTCCTGCCCCTCCATCCTCCAGCTAGGTCCCTGGCTTGAGGGGGCGTGTCTCCCATGTGGGAGGCCCCCAGCTCAGCTCCCCGCCCTGCGTAGCCACGCCCACCTGTGTGGATTGAGATGTACAACTAAAGAGACTGCTCTGGGCCCTCCCACATCTCTCTATCTTTCTCTCTGTCAAAAACAATAAAATAAAGCTTAAAAAAAAAAAAAGTAAATTTCTCTTCTTGGAACCAGTCTAATATTCTTTCTTTTTAAACATTCCCCTTCTAACATGCCTTAATTTTAATCCCCAAATCTGAGTTCTTTGAGTCCAAGGAACCCAGGACCTTAATGTATGGGTCAGGAGAGGGTTGTGATTTCCTGGATGGTAGGCTGACCAGACGTATTGTTTTAGACTGGACAGAAAACAACGGTACTGTCCCGTTTTAAATGGCATGTATGGTCAGCCTTCTGACACCTTGAATTTAGCTCAGTGAGACGAGTCTGACCATATGGACCATTTGAAATGGGACAGTACCACTGTTTTTTTGTCCTGTTTAAAAGGGCATATCTGGTCAGCCTACCTGAAGTGGGATAGGGTAGAGGGTAGAATAGGAGGACGTCTCCCATTTGCAGGTAGATCTATCTAGTTCCTTGTCTCTTCTCTGGCCACAAGTGACTTCTGCAAAGAAATGGGGCACCTGAAAGGACCTGCCTGAGTTCCTCTCGGGCATTGCAGAGTCGAGGAGCCTCAGGCTCTGAGCGGGGAAGCAACTCAAGGTTCTGCAGCCCCGGTTAGTAGTGGTGTTTAGTGAGGTCTCCGGCCAGTGCTCTCCAGGCCCTGTAACATTTACCTGTAAACTATGAGTTCCTCAAAGTCACTCCAAATAATGAGGATAATAATATTTGCTATGAATCACTTACATTTTCTTTTTCTGTCTATGTAAAGAGTTAACCAACACTTTACTGGTCTATTTTTACTGGTGTTTAATACATAATCTAAGTCAAGAAGACCTAGTTATTCTGCAAACACAGCTTCAACATGACTCTCCAGTCTCCTTCCAACCATGCACACTTGCGTCGTCCCCGCCCCCTGAGTTAGAAGGACATGGCTCCTGACCCCACTCATCATGCTGTCTCTCTCAGGTCATGGCTAGCCAGATCCCCGGGCTCGGGACACCCCCTGTTTGGGAGTAGAAAGCACTGCGTGCTTCTCCCCAGACTCTGAGCCCTGGCCTGATGTGGACCCCCCTGCTCCTCCCTCATGCAGGTGCGGAACCTGGAGCAGCAGAATAAGATTCTGGAGACCAAGTGGAGCCTCCTGCAGCAGCAGAAGACCACTCGCAGCAACATGGACAACATGTTCGAGAGCTACATCAACAACCTCCGGCGGCAGCTGGACACGCTGGCCCAGGAGAAACTGAGGCTGGAGGCAGAGTTTGGCAACATGCAGGGGCTGGTGGAAGACTTGAAGAATAAGTGAGCTGCCTTCCTCCCCACCGTCACCTGCCCAACTGAAGTCATTTTGTCCTGACCTACCCCAGGGAACCACCCCAGGGGACCAGAGGCCTAAGACCCCATGGCCCCCTTCTTGTTGGGCAATGTAGTGGTATATAACTGGGGTGACCATGTGACCAGATTTTCTCAGGACAGCCTTGTTGATGCCCATTGTCCTGGAATGATGGTTAGTAGTACCCACCCCTTTTCAATTTCAGAATTGTGCAGATCTGGACAACAAATTATATGTTAATGTTGATATAATAAACCTCAGATGGGAGAGACAGGGAGGCAGTAGGCCTCTCATATACTTCTAGCCCTGGCCCCTTTTTGCTTCCTTACTCTTGATTTCTAGCACAGCCCAGAAAGTTCTGTCTGACATTTTATGTCAGACCCTACTGCTGACTCTCCTAATATACCTACTATACCTAGTCCAAAGTGTATTCATGGATTTGGAGAGAGATTTCCTGCTCCAGGCCTCCCCATTGGCTTTGGCATGGAAGGACCAGGCAGGTCCTTCAGTTCGTAACTGTGAACTGAATTTTCTAGTTATTCTGCCCCCCCAATGACTCAGGGCAACCTCCCCTTTGTCTTCATCCCTTGATTCTGTCTTTTCCTTGCCAGGTATGAGGATGAGATCAACAAGCGCACAGAGATGGAGAATGAATTTGTCCTCATCAAGAAGGTGAGGGAGTCCTCTACCCTCATCCCAGACACTGGGGGCTGGGGCTCAGAGACTCAGGCCAAGAGGCTTGCTGGGTTCTGTCCCTAAATGTTTCTAAGTAATGAGTCAACATTTGGGTGCCTCCTAGATATACAACAGAGAAAGGTAGGCAAGGACAGAGAGGTAAGGAGGTGCATTTGGACAGAACTCTGGACATCGATGGGACATGGTCAAGAAAATGGAGAGTAGAATTGGAGGTCTGGTCACAGAAGGCTTCCTGGAGGAAGAGGGTGCTGTAGGAAGCCGAGTAGAGGTGTTTGAGCTGGGGATGCAGGTGCGATGGGGCACAGAGAGAAGTGGGCAAGGCAGTACATAGAAGGTTCTGTGTCTAGGCCCTTGCATGCCCCTGGGTTGGGGTCCAGTGTGGGCACTCAGCTGATGCTCCCCCTCTCCCCACACCCTACAGGATGTGGATGAAGCTTACATGAACAAGGTAGAGCTGGAGTCCCGCCTGGAAGGGCTGACCGATGAGATCAACTTCTACAGGCAGCTGTATGAAGAGGTACGTTCTGGTTCCTTCAACCCCATCAGTGGCTCCTTCTGGACGTTGGGGCACCAACACACAGCTGCTGATGTTAACCCAGCATGGACTTTCTATATGTTCTGTCTCCTGCATGAGGGAGGGTTGACTACACGGAGGAGAACATGGGCTCGGAGAACTGAGACAGTCCAGTGTCGTCATACATGGAGTGGTGGCCCAGTGGCAACTCGGGCCTGCCCTGTCCCGGAGCTTGGTTCTGAGTCTTTGCGCCGTGTGTGGGACCTCTGTGTGGGAGCTCTGTGTGGGAGCTCTCTGTGGGCTGTGTTGGCAGCGGAGAGCATGGAAGGGCCCTGCCCCTCTGGTTATTCACCTGGGCTCATTAGTCTTTATATCCCTCCTGGTTCCTGGTCTATGACCCGTCTTCCTTCTTCTGGAATTTCGCCTTCTCCCCAGCCCTCAGTGCACTTGGTCCTCCCCTCTGTTGCTGCTGCCCCCGCCCCCCCATGTCCTCTAAGGAAGGCCCCCTGCAAAAGGGGCAGGGCCTCACCACCTCTCCCCTTCACCACAGGAGATTCGTGAGCTGCAGGCCCAGATCTCTGACACGTCCGTGGTCCTGTCCATGGACAACAACCGCTCCCTGGACCTGGACGGCATCATCGCCGAGGTCAAGGCCCAGTACGAGGAGATCGCCAACCGCAGCCGGGCCGAGGCCGAGACCATGTACCAGATCAAGGTGAAGAGCAGGGTCACTAGGCTGGCCTTACCCTTCTGGCCAGCTCTGGGCCCTAGGCCATGAATAGGCACAGGATTTCAAGTCACTCTGCCGGCTATGAGCTGGGCCTGCTGGGTGGGTGCTGGGGATATTGGGGTGTCCCTGTGCCCGGACTTCTGGAAGATGGCTTTCAGTGTGTGCATGCATGGTGGGGGCTCTGGTGACTTGTCTGAGAGGGCTCTCTCCCTTGGATGGAGGGTACCTTGGGTTCCAGGGGGTCCTCTCAAGCCTCACTCCTCAACTTACTGTTGCAGTACGAGGAGCTGCAGACATTGGCTGGGAAGCACGGGGACGACCTGCGTCGCACGAAGACGGAGATTTCTGAGATGAACCGGAACATCAGCCGACTCCAGGCAGAGATCGAGGCTCTCAAAGGCCAGGTATGGGCTGGACTAGGGGAGAGAGAGGATCCTTAGACATGTCCTGGTGAGACGAGTTACTGCAGGAAGGAGTGATGAGGGATCTGGGAGTCAGGGAAGGAATCCTAGACAAGAGTTTGGGAGTTGGAGGGGCAGCTACAGTTTAGCTTCTCAGATCTGCTCCTGGGAGGCTGAGGGTGCTGAGCAGGCCCTTGGGACTATGACAGGGGTGCAAGGGGGCCGGATGGGTCCCCCAAGCCTGCTTTATTTTATGTACATATGAGGGTGAGATTGGTGCTTTAAGGAAGTTAGGAAACAGTCCAGTTAGGGCAGGGATGATAGTGTCCCAGGTGAGTCGTTTATGCAGGGAAGTGCCTGGAAGCTGCTCATAGCTCCCCATTCTGCTTCTGGAACTCACTGAAGCATTTTCTTTGAGTTGGGTGGAGTTGGTGAGTCTAGGTCAGGGAAGGGGTCCCTAGAGGAAGAGGAAGGGAGGGTGGGGCAGGGGCAGAGGCAGGGGCAGGGGCAGCCGCACTCTGTTCTACCTGCTTACCTGTCCCCATCTCCTCACAGAGGGCTTCCCTGGAGGCCGCCATCGCTGATGCTGAGCAGCGAGGGGAGCTGGCCCTCAAGGACGCTCAGGCTAAGGTCGCTGAGCTGGAGGCTGCTCTGAGAACCGCCAAGCAGGACATGGCGCGGCAGCTGCGTGAGTACCAGGAGCTGATGAACGTCAAGCTGGCCCTGGACGTGGAGATTGCCACCTACAGGAAGCTGCTGGAGGGCGAGGAGAGCCGGTGGGTATGGGGGTCTTTGGCCCTGCTGCTCCCTCCCTGGGTCCTGGGGTGGGGAGGGATGGGACTTGGATCCTGTTTACCTAGGACAGGACCAGGAGTTGGTCCTGACATTCCATGTGTCCTTTGGGTACAGGCTGGAGTCTGGGATGCAAAACATGAGTATCCATACCAAGACCACCAGCGGCTACTCAGGTGAGTGTCCCAGCCCCGGGGTGTACGGCAGGGGGGCGGGGCCTCTCACAGAGCCCCTGTACATTTTCCCCTCTTGTCTGGCTGTGGAAGCCGGGGCCCAGTGAACTGTCTTGTGCAAGGTCACATCGCTAACACCAAAGCAGGACCACCTTGCTGCTGGTGCTCCCCGGCAGTCCGGGAGTAGTGAACCGGGGCAGCTCCCCATCCCTGGGGAGCGTGTAGGGAGTGTGTGTGGCGGCTCCTGTGCTCACGTGGCTGCCTCTCCCCGACCAGGTGCGCTGAGCTCCGCCTATGGGGGCCTCACAAGCCCTGGCCTCAACTACAGCCTGAACTTCCAGTCCAACTTGGGCTCCAGCGGGGGCTCTGGCTCCTTCAGCCGCACCAGCTCCTCCAAGACCGTGGTTGTGAAGAAGATCGAGACTCGCGATGGCAAGCTGGTGTCCGAGTCCTCTGACGTCCTGCCCAAGTAGACAGCTCTGCTGCAGACCCTCCTGGCCTGCCAGCTCCCTCCTGCGGGCAAGGAGCTGAGCAGGGCGCAGGACACCCACCTGAGACGGGCCCCAGGCCTCCGCCCACACGGAGGGTGGAGTCTACTGCCTAGGCCACTGCCTCTGACCCAGGCCCCCAATTAAAAGCTAACCCCAATTAAAAGCCAAGTTAAGTGTTTTTTTCCAAAATAAAGGCTCAATGGGCTCTGCCCACCCTACTTGCTGTGTGTGTAGCCCTTGTGTATGGGTGGGAGAGCGGTGGTCAGGAGGCGGGAGAGAAGGCAGCGTGCTGGGGGCAAGCCGGCCTCCAGGCTGTTCAGAGACTTCTTTGAAGAAAGCTGGCTGAGGCCTTGATCATGAACGTGCTTAGACATCCCATTCCATTTTATCAGCAGCAAATCCAGGAAGTAGGCAGAGCAGGGTTCAGATGGCATTATCAAGAGGGAGTTTAGTGTCCATTCCTAGACCACAGGACTACTTGCAGACAAAAGCCAGGCCTGAGGGACCAACTAATGGGCCTAACTAGAAAGTGGCAGTTTCAGGATTTGAACCCAGGGCTGTGCTCAGCCAGGCACATGGCGTTTCCTTGGCGACCAGAGATGTCTTACCATTTTCATTCCTTTGCAGCTGGGGCCAAAGAATCCTGGTTTTCCATCTCTTCAGAGGCCCAGAGTCCATTCTTTTTTCCTTACCTCCCCCCTTGTTATATATATATATATATTTTTTTTTTTGGGGGGGTTAAATTTATTGGGGTGACATTAATATCAATTACATTGTTTCCAGGTGTACAATTCTACATTACATTGTCTATCGCATTACCAGAGTCCATTCTTTTTCTTTTTTTTAAAGATTTATTTTTATTGTTTTTGACTGAGAGGTACAGAGACAGAGAGAAGGGGGAGGGCCCAGAACAGTCTCCATAGTTGCACATTATTGGTTATTCCACAGTTTCATTCCACAGGTGGGTGTGGGGCTGCACAGGGCAGGAACTGGGCCCGGGTCCTGGTGAGAACTGAACTGGGGGAACTCCCCAGTTCAGCATATGGGTCCGCATGGGCTGGGGCTGGGATTTGATCCTCGGTTCCCGGGGCTGCAAAGTGAGCGCTTAACCCACTGAGCTATCCTGGCTTCCCCCAGAGTCCATTCTTAACCCACAATTTCTAGAAGGCAAGATGGTATAGGACTTGGCATTGATACGTGGGCTCTCACTACCCCACTCAGCCTCACCTACCCTGCACTACCCCTCCCCACCCCCCTCTATCCTTTTACATGCAGTACTTTTATCATATGGCTGAGTATATAAAAGGCGTGTGCATGTGTTTGCACATGGAGGGTGTACTGTGTGCACATGGGTGTGTATGGGTTTTGTAAGCGTGTAAAGAGGTTTCCTGTCGTTTTTGAAACAGTCTCCAAGGCTTAGGGCAGGCACAGGTTTAGGACATGGTGAGTGGGGCAGCGTGTCTGTGGCACTTGTCCCCACTGCTACCATCACAGAGCTCCAGGCAGACACGGCACCTCAGCACAGCACAAAGTGGACGAGCCCTTAGCACGGCTGACGGCGTTTTCAGACAGCACTGGGAGAGTAGGCAGGCGCATGCACAGGGCACAGTAGCAGGGACAGCCGGGCACAGGAAACTCAGGTTCTGGTTCTGCTCTGGGGTCTCCAGGGCTCGTGTCCCGAGCCCTTGACTTCCAGACCCTGGGCCCCCACCCGAGAGCTCACCCTAGCTACCTCCCTAGCTGCTCACCTTAGTGTCCCTGCTTCCTGACAGAGCCCAGGCGGGCTGCCTCCCCAGCCCATCCCACCCTGCCCCAGCCTCAGCCCCAGGGTTCTGGACTGCGTCACAAGAAAGAACTTCCCTTTTCGATGATAAAATGAGCAGCACCATTATCTAGAGCCATGGCCCTCTAACTATTTTAGCAGCTTGTGGTAGGAAATTCATTTTTATCACAATCTGCAACACACATATGTAGGAGGAGGGTCCTAAAAAAACCCCGGAATTTATTAAAAATTGTGTATTTGTTCTTATGTATTTAAATGCCAGCCAACTTTGAAGTACTTTCTGTTTGATGCAGTACACCGCTTTTCCCACTACTCAAAACAGTTTTTGAACTTGTTGATTTTTTACTTTTTTTTAAAGATTGTTTGAGAGAAGGTGAGGGAAAGAAGGGAGGAGGGCCCAGAGCAGTCTTCATAGTTGTGACATAGTTTCATTCCACCCAGGTGGATGTGGGACCCCACAAGGTGAGAACTGAACTGGGGGCCTCCTGCCTGATAGGTGAGAATCTTCGCTGCCATCTGGGTAGTTACCAGTTGCTCTGGGGCTGGGATTTGATACCCCAACCTTGCAGATGCAAGGCAAATGCTCAACCTGTTGAGCTATCCTGGCATCCCCTGAACTTGTTGATTTTGCTGCCCTTTTTTGTTTCACCTCTTTCACATCAGCAAAACTTTCCCTTTGAGGATTTTTTTCATCCGGGGGAAAGAAAAAAAAAAAAATTGCCTGGGGCGAAATCCTGTGAATAGGGAGGGTGGGGCACGGGGTTCATGCCATTTTTGGTCAAAACTGCTGAACACTCAGCATGGTGCAGGCAGGTTCACTGTCTGGCAGAAGAACCAGTCATCTGTCTGCCACAACTCAGACGTTTCTTCTGCAAATTGTGATGCAACCCTCTCAAAACTTCCAGATAAAAACTTTGGTGAACTGTTTGATTTGAAGAAACAAATTCCCAGTGCACAACCTCTCTCACACCAGAGAAAGATAATTGCAGGTTTTATTATAATTTGTTTTGGTCCCCCCATGTAACTGAAACAAAAATTTCATAGAAAGAACACCATCTGCCTGCTCGCTGTTCATGTGTGACCAGCACTCTCATGGGGTCCCAGGAGCCGGTAGGGTGGTATCAGAGTCCAGGGCAGATGCAACACCCAGTGGGAGGCGCCTCTTGCCCATTGAGGCCCCAGGTCAGTATTTTCAATTGTGCCCCACCTGCTCCTCTTTGGAGCTGGCTGCCTGTCTTACCAAGCCCTGGCCCCAGGTGGTGGGCATGCTGGGCACAGCCGAGGGCCCCACTGAGAGTCGCACAGAGTTTACATAACCCAGGTGTTAGCTCAGGGAAAGACAGGAAAGCTCCAGGGAGAATTCCCTTTCCTTCCTGCCTTCTTCCTTTCCAAGTTATTGTGTAACTACTATGTGAGCAAGGACACACAGTGTTCAGGAGGCACTGTCCCCATTTACCCTTCAGCATTCAAACAAGTATACGATCTGAACATCCAATTCTCATTTAGACGAGGACACCGAAGAAGGATGGAAGCAACCAATTCTTAAATACCTGCTTGATGGCCAATCTTGTGCGACAGCACATTTCAACTGTCCAAGGATCTTGGGAGCAGATGTTAAAATCCACATTTTGTGTAGGCCTCAAGTAAGTTAACCACTGTAAGTGATAGAGATGGTGGCCAGTGCTTTTTATTATTATTATTATTTTAAAGATCTATTTTGTTTTTGAGAGAAGGGTGAGAGAGAGAGAGGTGGGGGGGGGACCCAGAGAAGTCTTCATAATTATACATCATTAGTTGTGACATAGTTTTATTCCACACAGTTGGATGTGGGGCCGTGCGGGGCAGGAACCAAACTGGGGGCCTCCCACGTGGGAGGCAAGAACC
Organism: Craseonycteris thonglongyai; assembly: GCA_004027555.1. NCBI lineage: Eukaryota > Metazoa > Chordata > Mammalia > Chiroptera > Craseonycteridae > Craseonycteris > Craseonycteris thonglongyai. Next base: position 45,274 of record PVKE010003883.1, read on the forward strand.
TTTGCAGTATGCCATCCCAGCAGTTACCAGTTGCACTAAAGTTCAGCACATGGGGTTGCATGGGCCAGGCTGAGAAATGATCCCCAGACCTTGCAATTGCAAGGCAAGCGTGAGGCAAGCGCTCACATAGTTCAAAATTTAAACTTTATTTTTGTTTCTGAATAGGTAATAAATATCCCTTAATTAAAAAGTACAAAAGGAACTCCTTTCTAGTCAGTCACCCAGTTTCCTAGAGATAAACTAATTTTACTTATTTCTTATAATTCATTTCAGGCATATTTTATTTATATAATTTCTTAAATATGTACGTGAATGCTTATCTTTCACAAAGGGTATTATACTATATGTGGTGTCATATGTTCTGCTTTGTCATTCACTCAACAACTGTTCCTTCCATATCAGTATGTATATTGCTACCTCACCCTTTTCACAGCTGCATAGTATTCCACTTAAGGATATGTCACAATTTATTTAAGCAGTCCTCAATTGGTGGGTCTTTTCAACCTTCTGCTATGACAACAGTGTTGCATGTCATATCACACATGGTGATACATGTCATATCATACATGGTGAGGATATCTGAATAATTTCTAGAATTGCTGAGTCAAAGTATATATACATTTAAGTCTTTAACAGACACTGAAAAGAAGAGCTTGTTTTCTTCTGGACTGCATTTTAGCTTTCTAGAAAATGCAGTGTAGGAGTCCCATGTTTGACCATTCTAGATGAAGCAGGCATTCTTAGAACACTGTCCCCACCCTCTTACTCCTCCCATGGTCTCCTTTTTTTCAGGAACTTTTCTTCTTAGCCTAACTAACCCCATGGTTCTGGTGGGCCTGCCGTCCGTAGCCCCTTTCCTCTGGGCCCACAGGGGTGGTGGGAGCCAGTCTGGACCAAATACAGACACTGTTCTTCCCTGGCTGTGCTATAACATAAAGATGCAGACAGTGCACCACGAATTTCTACTTACGCTCACACCTGCAACAGAGAGCATTTCTTGCATTGTAGAATTGTTGCTTGGACCCCTTGTATATTAGTATTAAAAAAATACAAATCAGATTCAGTTACACCCTTGCTTAAAACCCAAGGTAAAACCCCAAGTTTTAACTTGGCCCACGGTGGGGCCTGCTCAGCCTCTGCCCACCTCTCAGGCCTGCCCCTGGCTACTCTCTCCAGGCTTTCTCTGACTCAGTGGTTCTGGCTTTTCAGTGCTTGGCTCACATCATGCTTCCTTCTGCTCTTCGCCACTGCACATGCTGTTCTCTCTGCTTGGAGCATGATGCCTTTTTCATGAACACTTAGGAGTTTGCTAGTACGTAATTCTGAGTGCAGCTCACAGGCAGCTTTCCCAGCAAAGTCTTCCAGACAGAACAGGCTGAGGGTAGGGAGCGGGGCAGTATTTCTAGAATAAGTTCTCAAAGGAGCCTGTATTTTCTCCACATAGATTATAGTCATTCATGCATTTCATTAATGTCAGCCTTACCTGATTGACTGTAAGCTCCAGGGGGGCAGCAATCACACCACACCTTCCTGGTTCTTCACTGATTCTTCAGTACCTAGCAGGGTGTTGGGCACAGAGTAGGTGGTCAATAAGAAATTATTAAATAAAAGAATGAATGATGGGGAAGCTGGGATGGCTCAGTGGGTTAAGCGCTCACTTTGCAGCGCCGGGGATCAGGGATCGAATCCCGGCCCCGCCCCGTGCGGAACCATATGCTGAATTGGGAGCTCCCCCAGTTCAGTTCTCTCTCTGTCTCTGTCTCTGTCCCTCTCTGTCAAAAAAAAAAAAAAAAAGAAAAAAGAATGAATGAACCATATCCATATCGATGGTCATCTATTTTTTATTTGTTTTCTGCCATTTGTTTTTATTTTTTATTGATTTTGAGAGCGGGTGTGGCGGTGGGGTAGGGGGAGGGCCCAGAGCAGTCTCCATAGCTGTATCTCATTAGTTGCAGCGTGGTTTCACTTCACTCAGGTGGATGTGGGGCCACGTGGGGTGGGAACCAAACTGGGGGCCTCCTACCCGGAGCTGAGAAGCGTTGCTACTGAGCTATCCCGGTGGTTACCAGTTGCGCCACAGTTCAGCAGATGGGTTTGCATGGGCCGGGGCTGGGATTCGATCCCCAGATCGCTGAGTTATCCTGGCATCTCTTTTCTGCCATTTTAATCCTTGCAAGCTCTTTCCTTTTAGGGAAGATTGATCAATTTGTTCAGGCCTCGTTCAGAAATAGCTGATGTATCCACCTGTCTATCCACCTGTCCCTGCAGAGTGGCCTTAGCCCCTTGTCAGCATCAGGAGCTCGGTGTAAGCGTCTGTAAAGGGGTGGTGTGCACCTGGTGTCTGGAGTGTGGGTGTCAGGGGAGCATAGCGGAGTGAAGGCAGTCACCTAAGACAGGGTCCTTGACCTCAAGCTATTTGCAGCTTACTCAGGAAAACCATACACACAGATAACCCCTGTATAACACGGCACTTCTGTAACACGGTTTTACTCCAACACGGTTTGAGAATTAGAGAAATTCTTGAACAACACAGAGTGCAATAAGAGCTCTTAAGAGCGAAAAATAGGGAAAGCTGGGATGGCTCAGGGGGTTAAGCGCTTGCTTTGAAGCCCCGGGGACCGAGGATCGAACCCCGGCCCCGACCCATGCAGACCTACATGCTGAACTGGGGTGTGCCCCCAGTTCAGTTCTTGCCGGGACCTATCTGGGAGGCTCCCGGCCCAGTTCCTGTCCTGCGCAGCCCTGCGCCCACCTGTGGAGTGAAACTATATGGAAAAACTGATGTCAACCATGGAGACTGCTCTGGGCCCTCCCCCTTCTCTCTGTCTCTCTCTGTCTCTGTTTCTCTCTGTCAAAAATCAATAAAATAAATCTTTAAAAAAAAAAAAAAGCGAAAAATAGCTCTGAAACATGCTAAGATAATTTAGGGGATGATAGCACAGTGAGAATGAAGAAGTCAAACACTATTTTTAAAAAAAGATTTACGTATTTTATTGTTTTTGAGAGAAGGTGAAAGAGAGACAGGAAGAGACAGAGAGAAGGGGGTAGGGCCCAGAGCAGTCTCCATAGTTGTACATCATTAGTGTTTTTGACATGGTTTCATTCCACATAGGTGGGCGTGGGGCTGGGCTGGGCAGGAACTGAACTGGGGTCCCTCGCATAGGAGACAGGTATTGTCATCCTGGTGGTTACCAGTTGCACACTGCAGTTCAGCATGTGGGTTTGCATGGGCTGGGGCTGCAACTCGATCCCCAGATGTCATGGTTGTAAGGCAAGTGCTCAATCTTTCGAACTAGCCTGGCATGCCTTGAAGTGGAACACTTTATTCTAAAAAGCATAAAGAAAGGCCTAGACTTAGCTGAACGGTTGGAGCTATATTTCCTAAATGAAGATTCTTCCACTGAAAGAAGCACATAGTTTGAGAACTTCACAAGTGCTTAGCACCATATAATAAAATTTATAAAGATCTCTCAGCAAAAAGCAAGCAATCTAAAATAACATTTTTTTTTGCAAAAAGTACAGGATAGAAGTCAAGATAATGCTGAAGAAGGTTCAGAGGGGATGCTGGGATGGCTCAGCGGGTTGAACGCCTGATTGCAGCCCTGGGGTCTGAGGATTGAGTCCCCGCCCCAGTCTGTGCAGACCCACATGCTGAACTGGAGTGAGCTTCCCATGTGGGAGGCCCCCAACCCAATTCCCGCCCTGCACTGCCCCATGACCAACTGCATGGAATGAAATTATGTTGAAAACTGATGACGTACAACTATGGAGACTGCTCTGGACCCTCCCCTTTCTCTCTGTCTCTCTCTGTCAAAACAATAAGATAAATCTTAAAAAAAAAATTCAGAGGATGAAGATATCATGTCAAAAAGAAAATACCTTTAGTTAATGGTGCTTAGTAGTGATGATGAAAAAAACATTACTCAATACATATTAATATGTTATACTATTGATGAAAATTGCTTTCATAAAGATATTTCTCTTAATTATAAAAATATAATGGTATGTTTTTAAAATTTTTGAAATCTTACTCCTTATGTTGTACTAATTCTTTGTTTCGTATAACACCAATTCGCATAACACAGCATTCTTAGGAACCGAACAACCTTGTTATATGGGGGTTACATGTACCTCACAAAAGCCAACTTTGTTTGTCTAGTCATTCAGCAAACAGCCATTGGTCATCCAGACAGTGTGTCAGGAGCAGGTGGAAGGAGGACCGGACGTGTGGCATGTGGCGGTGGGAGGGGCTGCTGTGCATGTGGACTCAGTGATTTTGCATGGAACGGACTGCTGGTTCCCCTTTTCCTCAGTTATCAGAACCCCATTTTTTATTTGGGTGCATGGCTACCTGAAATAAAGACTACATTTATTTATTTATTTATTTATTTATTTATTTATTTATTTAGCCTTCTTTGCAGTTAGCTGTGGCCCTGTGACAAATGTATAGAAGCAGAACTGGAGGGTGCAACTTTCAGGAAGTGTCCTTAAAGGGAGAGATCACGTGCTTCTTCATTCACCTCTCCTTTCTGCAGGCAGGAAAGCATACATGATGGCTGCAGCTCAGCAGCTATCTTGGACCATGAGGTGACCTGCGAAACGGAAGTTACCCTTGGCAGAGCTAAGGAGAGATGGGACCTGGGTTCATGCCACCACTGGATGCCATGCTAGCCTTGGGAAGATTATGGTTGACCCTTAAACAACATAGGTTTGAACTGCACAGGTCCACTTATACATGGATTTTCCCAACAAATATACAGTTGGCCCTCCATCCCCCCAGGTTTTGCACCAATGAATTTAACCAACCTCAGATCAAAAACAATGTATCTGATCTGCTGTTGGGAATCCAGAGATGCGGAGGGCCTACTGTTTGCATTGTTCTCTGCCATTTTATAGGAAAGACTTGAATAAGGTGACCAGACGTCCCGCTTTTGGCGGGACAGTCCCAATTTTTAACAATTTGTCCCCCGTCCTGCGGTGTTTTATAAAAGTCCCGATTTTTGGAAAGAATGCATGACAAGCCAGGGAACGGCGGGAGATAGACCAAATTTTTATTTTATTTTTTTAATACATTTGTTTTATTTATTTATTTATTTAATTAATTTTTTGACACAGAGAGAGAGATACAGAGACAGAGACAGAGACAGAGAGAGAGAACTGAACTGGGGTAGCTTCCCAGTTCAGCATATGGGTCCGCACGGACTGGGGCCGGGATTCGATCCTCGGTCCCCGGCGCTGCAAAGTGAGCGCTTAACCCACTGAGCCATCCCAGCTTCCCCTAGACCAAATTTTTAATCAAGAACCCCCCCCCCGCCCCATGGTGTCCCGCTTTACCAATGTTAAAATCTGGTCACCTTAGCACTTGAACATCTGTGGATTTGGATATCTGTGGGGGTTCTGGAACCAATCACCTTGGGATACCAAGGGACGACTAAAGTTTTGGGGGAGTCAAAAGTTACATGGATTTTCAACTGTGCAGGGGTCAGCAACCCTAGCCCCCATTTTGCTCAGGGGTCAACTGTATTTCCGTTGTCTGGAAACTTGAGTGTGAAATAAGGATTGAGCCACTGTTGGTTTGGGTTTTTCTGTCACTCCCAGCTGGAGCTAAGCCTAAAAGAGTGAGCGTTATGGTCTGTCTTGAGGTGTAGCTGCCAGAGGGGCCTGGAGGGGGAGCCAAGAAAATGCCGACTGGCTTCCAAGCCTGCACCACGTGTGTCTCTGCCTTCCTCTGGGGTGTCTGCGAAATCTCTCCCCGCTCTGGGCCTCCATTCCCTCTTCTTGAACAAACAGGGGTTGGACTCCATGGTTGTTGAGATAACTTCTAGCCCTGCTGTTTTATCTTCTGGGCATTTTGATGAGTCGTGGTGGCCTGGAATGCCAAGCCGAGAAATTTGTACTTGATCTCAGAATTGGCAGTGTCACTAGAGATTTTTTTTTGTGTGTGTGGAAGGCAAGAAAATGAATGGATGGAGGCAGTGCCTTAGGAAGATGAATCTGCCATCTCCTGACAGGGTCGGGTGACTAAAGTGGGAAGGGCACTGAGGGAGGGTGAGAGGGCCTGGGTGGACCCTGCCTCTGCCACTTGTGGGGTCTGTGACCTTGGGCATACTGCCTCCTCTCTCTGACCTTTAATGCCTGCTCCCTGCCCTCCTCCCCACCTCCGTTACTTTTCTCCCTCACGTCTGTACTGGGCTTTTTCAAGTGCTTACGAAGGCTTCACCTAGTTTGATTCTGCCATGTACTCTGTGAGGAAGTTCCAGTTCTCAACTTATAGGTGAGGGGTGAGGCAACCCTTGGGAAGGGCTGTCTGACTGTGGTGATAAAGTTTGGATCAGAATGAGGGGCTCTAAACCTAGAGCTTTCCCCAGTTTATTTGATCTGCCCAGACACTTTAGTCTAGGATGTGGGATTAGAGGAGAGGACCAAGGAGTGGACCATGTTGGTGGGCACCCTGCAGGGCAGGGGAAAAGCCGGCCCTACAATGTACTCACCTTGCCCATGGGCCACTTTACTCAGGCTTCAGGCGCCCCCTGGAGGGCATTACAGGGAGTGCCTAGCCAACTGCTTTCTCCAGTGCTCTTGGCTTCTGGATGTTTCCTCCTGATAACTTTCCTTGGAGCTGCTGGTTTGGCTTTGGGGCTTATTGGAACAATGAGAATGTAGGCAACTGGGAGATTTTTAAGATTTGGTTTAGGAGCTTAAAATTCAAATACCCACTTTCATAAACGGGACAGAAAACAACGGTATGGTTCCATTTCAAACAGTACGTATGGTCAGCCGAGTCTCACTGGGCTAAATTCAAGGTATCAATAGGCTGACCGTATGTGCAGTTTGAAATGGGACCATATCGTTGTTTTCTGTCCTGTTTAAAACAGTATGTCTGGTCAGACCACCCACAGGGACTAGACAGCTAAGGTGAGGGAAGAAGTAGGTCCGGGGTAAGAAACTGGATAGACACAGTGTTTGCACATGAAAAATGTGAGAATGTTCTTTCTGTCCATAAGAATAATGCTTTCCACTGTCTTTTTGAGACTTGACAGTCGTTCCTTCTCCCAGTGAAGACTGAAGGATGGAGATAGGGATGGTTTAATTTTCTCTTAATCTCTATCGTAAGATGGCCCAACTATGGACATGGCATGTGACACTCAGCTTCATTGTTGGGCCAGTAAAAGGGAATGGTGAGTGGGGAAGCCACGATGGCTCAGCGGGTTAAGTGCTCGCTTTGTAGCCCCGGGGACCGAGGATCAAATCCTGGCCCCGGCCCGTGTGGACCCATATGATGAACTGGGGTGAGCTTCTGATGCAGGAGGCCCCCGGTTCAGTTTGCCCCCTGGTTTGACCCCTGACTTGAAGGGGGGCGTGCTTCCCATGCGGGAGGCCCCCAGCCCAGCTTCTGCCCTGTGCAGCCCCCATCCACCTGTGTGGATTAAAACCATGTCGAAAACTGATGACGTACAACTGTGAAGACTGCTCTGGGCACTCCCCCTTCTCTCTGTCTCTCTCTCTGTCAAAAATAATAAAAATAAATCCTTAAAAATAGGGAATAGTGGGGACTGTGGCATACTAGAATGACTTACAATACCTGGGCCACAGGCACCCTGCCATGGGTTCCTGTTTAGCAGCCCTTATACTCTGTGACCTTCTGACTGTGCCCCTCCTCCCTGGTGTCCGAGGGGCCAAAGAAGCATGCCCACTCATCCCTGTCCAGATGGCCCTGAGCTCACCTTCATGAAATGCTTGGGCTTCTTCCTGGGGCTTCGCCTCCCACGCACAGCTTTGCCCTCCCACCCTGTGGGCGGGGCATGGCTGACGGGGTGAGAGAGTGTCTAGAGCTGCCCTGTTCAATTAGGCAGCTGCTGCCCACTGAGGACTTGACGCATGGCTAGTCTGAATTGGGATGTGCTGTAAATGTAAAGTACACCTCAGATTGTGAAGACAGTCTGAGAAAAAATGAATATAGAATATTAAATTTTGATTGCATGTTGAAATAGTATTTTGAATATATTGGGTTAAATAAACATACCATCATAGTTAATTCCACCTATTTCTTTTTACTTTGTGAATGTGGCTACTAGAAAACTAAACATTCCATATATGGCTTGCATTTGTAGCTTCGGGCTGGTACAGATGCCCTTGGAGAGTTGCTGGTGAGACCCACTCCAAGTGGGGCATGAGGTGTGGGAGAGAGCTGTGTCAGAAGAGCAGGAGGCTGTGGGCTTCCCTTTGCACCTTTTCCCTGCTCCCCAAATGTTGGGGCCAGGCCTGGGGCAGCCTCTTTACTGTAGACATGCAGGGATGTGGTCCCAGAGTGTCCAGAACTTTTAACTTTGCAATAGAAATTGGAACTCTGGATTTTTACATAAAATTAAAAATTTAAATGTAGTCAACTAGTTCAAATGTTTAAAAAAACACTGTCCTGGCCAAGACCACATAGGCCACAGAAGGCTCTCAGCTACAGTAGGAGACTGAGGTCAGAGAGACAAGGCTCGACTAGGTTCCCACAGCCTCGGAACAGCTCACACCAGTACTGAAGGGACTGAGGGGAAGCAGAAAAAAGGGGCTGCAAAAATCTCCCACACTAGTTCCCTCCATTAGCCAGACTTTGGGAGTCCAGTATTAGGGGGAAGTCAGTGATGAGGACCCGAGGGACACAAAGAGCCTTTTATCTTTCCCTGTAGCCTTCTCAGCCTTTCTGGATCTCTGAAGAATGGGCCCTAAGACTGGGCTATATAGTCCCAGGGAAGGAGGTAGGATTTGAGCAAACAGGAGGTACAGCAAGTGTCCACTGGGGGGCAGCAGAGGAGCAGGGAAGAAGCAGCCTCACTCCCTGCTACTTAGAGTAGAGCTGGCCGGCCTCCTGCATCCTTTTCCAGGAGCCAGATCTGAGAGGCCTGTGGTTTGCACCACAAGCCCACGGGGTGCTTCTGTGCAAATCAGAGGAAGCCCCTAAACTCCTGGGGGATGCAGCCTTGGGTCAGGCGTGGCTTGGTGAGTGGAGCTTGGGGTGGATGCTCGTCTTCATCCACCGATACTCTGCACGCCTGGCAACCCAGAACCCATTGTTGTGGTGGTGGGGTGCTGAGGGCACCGCGGAGTGGAGCGGGGAGCGCCGTTCCTCAGGTGTGTGTGCTCTGCTCCATTGCACTGGAGGTTGGGGTTCCAGAAGGGAGGCCGCAGGTGTTCCACTAGAGGGCACTACACCGCCAGGAACCGGTCCCTGCCTGCCTTTTCCTCAGGTTCCAGGCGCCATCAGCAGAGCCCGGGGAAGCCAGGGTGCGAGGGCAGTGCTGACAGAGGGCTGGCAGGTGAAACTGGGGAGCGGTGGGAAGAGGATGTGCACAGCAGGCATGGGGGGTGGGGTCCTGGCTTTGGAGGAGGGGACGCTGGGGGCGCTGTGGTCAGCAGCACAGAAGAGGTAACCTATAGTTTTGGAGGCTCAGACTGGAAGTCAGTGAGCATTCGGGGAGAGCCAGGGTGGGAACCTGGGCGTCCTGACTCCTGGTCAATGCTTCTGCCTCCATGGCATGCTTTGGGGTTGATTCAGTTCACGTCACACCCGGCCCAGGTCCCTTCCTTGGAGACAACCTGCGTTTGGCACTCAGGGTCCTGCGTGACTTGGCTGAAGCGGCCTGTGCAGTCACAACCCCCCCCCCCCCCGCTTCCTCCCTTCCGCTCTGACAGCTGAGCTCCTTGCAGGCTGCAGGGAGAAATCACACACGCTGGCACCTCTGAGCCTGTGTGTGTGCTGCCCCCGCCGCAAAGCGCCTCTCTGTGTGGCTCACCAGGAAGTCCTCCCGTACACATCCGCCTCGGGGGCGGGGTCCCCACTCCCCGATCCTCCCCCACTCGGCCGTTTTCACTGCGCAGCCGTCTCCCCAGCACACAGTGAGCTTGGTGAGGCCAGGTCGGCCTGGAATGCGCCTGGCACAGAGTGGGTGATCGTAAATTACTGTTGTTTACACGAAAGCGAGGCCTGACTTGCTCTTCCCCCGCACACCCAGCTGCAGCTTCACCATCCCAGAGAGAAGACAGCTGGGGAGCCGAGTGTGTGCGTGCACGCATGTCCATGTATGTGTGGTAAGCACACACATAGGGGGCTTGAACAATCCACAGGGGAGGTTGTAGGTGCACAGACAGGCACAGACAGACACATCAGTCCGCACACACAGAGTGCCATTCGCGGTTGGGGACTTACTTTATACATGACACTTTCCAGTATAACATCCACACAGAGAAGTACTCATGGCATATGCATGTGGCCTAGGGGGGCTGGGGGCTGGGTGAGGAAGGTGAAGGGACTAGGAAGGACAAATTGGCAGTCACAAAATTGTCACAGGATGTGAAATACTGTATATGGAATACAGTCAGTAATATTGTAAAAACAAGATGTGGTCTCAGATGGGTAGTAGACTTATCGGGGGGGGGGTCACTTCATAAATTATATAAATGCTTTACCAGTACCCTGTACAATGGAAACTCATATAAAATAATGTTGAATGTCAACTATAATTAAAAATATATGTAGTCATGGGATGTAGAGTACAGCATAGGGAATACAGTCAGTGGTGCTGTAATAACCATGTACGATGTCAGACTTGTTGGGGTTATTACTTTGTAGGTGTATAAATATTTAATCATTATGTTGTTTTGTATGCCTGAAATGAATAAAAAAAAAAAATCAGAAGAAAACAATAAGTGTACAGCCTGACGCGTTTTCACGAACTGAACATACCATGCCTCCAGCTCCCAGCTCCAGAAAGACCAGGTCAGCCCTGAAGCCCACCGCGGGGCCTTCAAATGCCTAGAGCATGACTCTCAAGCTGGGGGGCATTCTGGGTTCCCCCAGGGGAACCTCTGCAGTGTTGCCCTAGAAGCTCTACTGCTTTTCACCCCAGGGACCATCTCTGATACCTCTGCCACCATTTTGTTCTTGTCCTTCCTCCCCCCAGCAGCCGGGCTACCAAACCCCTCCTTGGGAAGCAGGCTCAGGGCCTACTCCTCTTCCCTAGTCCCCCTCAGGGGCCATGGGGTCCCCACAGTCCTGTGCTCATGTCACCCACTGGCCAATTTTGTTTTTCTTCCCCAGGCCCCGGGGGCTGGTCCATGAGAGGGCAGGGCTGCTGGGGGCACATCTCCCAGTCCTTTGCCCCAGCCAGGCTCGTCACAGCTGCAGGACAGGGACAGAGTAGGGAGAAGACGAAGCGCACACCCATGTCCTGGAAGTGCAGAAGCGGGGTGCAGAGACCGCCCCCTGGAGCCAGCTCTGGCTGTTTGGGACAGTTGTAAATGCCTACTGATGCTGTGCACGTCTGAGAGTGGATGTGCACAGGGCCACTGTTTTCAGCTGTCAGTTTTATGGAGACTGCGGCAAAACCATGTGTATGTGACAGGGGTTTGTGTGACTGGCGGTGCTGGGACCCCGGGTATGATGTGCTGGCAGTGGCAGCTTGAGTGTTGTGTGCAGGGCTGCGCATTGTGGGACTGTGAAGAGTGCTGGTTGTGTCACGGTGTGTGTGTGTGTGTGTTTGAAAGCCCGTGTGCATGGACAGATGTCTGTGGCTTAGGAGACAATGTGAATGGAATTGTAGCTCTGGGTGTCTTGCTCACTGCAGTCAAGAAGTGACCTGTTACTGTGGGGCCCTCTTCTTGGTGAGGAGGGGTCAATCTTAAGAAGGGGAAGGGACAAGGGGGTGGTGGTCCATGGTTCTAGATGGGCTGTGCCTTCCACCGTGGGTCTTGCCCGCAGGCCTCTTCTCCTGGACCCCAGCTCTGGGGACCAGGCACCCCGCCCACTGCCTGCAGAAATGGGCTAGGTGGAGCCCAGGCGGGGTCCCAGATGCTGAGGTGGCAGGCCCAGGAGGAGTGGGTGGTGCCGGTGACGTGCGGGAGTGGCAGCCAGCAGCACAGGGCACTGTGCCCTTTGCTGAGCTGGCAGCTGGGGCCTGGCAGCTGGGAGCAGGCGGGGCCCCACCCAAGCAGGCTGGGGCAGGCAGGGCAGGGCCTGTCTCGGGCCCGAGAGCGGAGAAAGTTGATGGGGCAAGCCTGGGCCTTGCTTTGCCAAGAGGGAAGGTTGAGGGGCAGTGGTCTTTGCTGGGGGGGATTTCCCTGGGATGGGGAGGTGTGTCTGTGCACACCTACTCCCATTATTGTATGTGTCATATGTTTGATTTGCATATGCATTTGTATTCCTCTTTTGTAGCGTGCTGCATGTATCTGTAGCTCTGTGTGAGGCTCACAGTGGTTTTGTGTGTGTGTGTGTGTGTATGACTGGCCCCCCGGCTTGTTTGTGTGAGGGTCTTGCAAGGTGTGTTTGTGGGAAGGCTGTGTGCTCACATGACTGCTGTGTGTGTGCCCTTCTTGGAAAGGCCTCTGTGGCTTATGTGTGGCATGTTTGTGGAAAATATCTATGTGAGTCAGTGCAAGCTTTCTCCCAGTGTGTGTATGTGTGTGTGCACATCCCTGTGTGTGTGTGTGAGTAGTTCAGATCTTGGGCCCAGAGAGCAGAGGGGCAGTGGCTGTTAGTGGCCTGTCCAGGATGAATGGGTGTGGGGATAGGTGGGGTTGGGGCTTCCTGGGTTGGGGCTTGGCCAGATATGGGGACCAATTTGTTCCCACAACAAATTCACAAGTTCTTTCCACTTCCCATCACGCCCTTTATGGTGGTTCTGACACTGTGTGTTTGTGTGTGTAACAACCCACAAGCTATTGTCTGTGTGTAACCACGCCACTGATGCCTTATATTATATAATACATAAATGTCCTTGTAGCAATCCTAAAAACCACGTGTGCAGCATATGAAACACGCCTGTGTAAGTGTCACAAACACTCCTGCGTGTGTGTCTGTGTGCAACAACCCCCTCAAACTGCTGGCTATGTGCATTTGTGGGTGGAGGCCCCCTGATCACTGTGCACATGTGTGTGTGTCCTATAAAGCATGTGTCAAGTTGACAGTCCTTTCCCTGCAGGGGACCTGGCATATATGTCCTATTGTCTTTCAAAGCCCACATGTGCTGACACTCAGCTTCTTTCTGTTCCCTTCCCTGGTCCCCACCCCACTGCTTGCAGCTGTCAGGGACCCTCCCTGGGATGGGAACCTTGGGCGAAGCTGAGAGCTAGGCCTCCCTGTGGAGTTGGTGGTTCCCGCAAGTTCGTGTTAGTATCGTGGGGCCAGGGGAAGGCTGCCAGAGGCCAGGGGTTCAGGGGCAGCTGCAGTCAGTGGAAAGAGCGTAGTTCTCAGAGCCAGACAAACCTGGGTCCAAATCCAGGCTCTTACAGACTGCACCTGTGTCCCCCTCCATGCCTTAGTTTCTCTTCTGTTTACTTCTGGAGTTTCTCGGAGAATCAGTAGATGAGATGAACATAAAGCTCCCACGTGGGCTTGGTGCACAGTAGTCTCTGGACTAATGTGGGTCTTTTTAAGGGGTCACTCTGCGATCACTGTGAGATCTTGCAGGAGGGGGCCACGGGGCTGGAGGGGGCGCCTTGAGCTGGGCTGCAGGGTTGCACTTGGTCTCTGACATTCAGGGACCCTACTGAGTGGAAGTAGGCAGAGCCAGAGGCACAGAACTCCCTACATGTAGCCCCTGACAGTCTCGTCTGGGCCCCCTGCGGCCCTGGCTTTGCTCTTGGCTTAGAGGCACAGAGAGGGTGTCCAGGATGTGTGTTTAAGGGGTGGGGGTGGGGTACAGAGATGATCTTGAAACTGAGGTCAGCCACATTCCAAAAGCCCAGAGCCATCAGCTGGACCCACAGAGATCCAGGAGAGGGAGACAGACACCCCCTGAAGGACAGACACACAGCTTTCCATTTCAGAGGGACAGAAGTCCCCCCCCCTCCCGCCCCCAGGACAGACACCAGATAGCCCCCCTGTACAGAGATCTCAGTGGAGGGAGCTGCGCCCCCCTCCCAGACCCCTGGGGAGGACGGAACCAGGCGGCAGGCAGGCTCCTCCTGCTGAGTCAGGCTGTCTCGGCTTGGAGGGCGGGTCTTGGGTGGAAGCCGCTGGGCGCTGGTCCAGCTACAGGGTGGGGTGGAGGGTGAGTCATGGAGCTGGGCCCAGCGGAGCCGCCCTGGGCTCCCGGCAGCCGTGGGAGCCTGAGGCCCAGCCAATCAGTGGCTGCCACCCGGCCTACTGTTCAGGCCCCGCCCCCGCCGCAGGCCGCGGGCCTCCCAGTTCCCAGGGCCCCTCACCGGAGTGACTCAGCACCCAGCACCCAGCACCCAGCACCCAGCACCCAGCCAAATGCCATGGTTGGTGCCTCCGGAGGGCTCTCAGGGAAGAGAGTTCCCTGCCAAGGAGTCAACCAGCTCCTCTCTCAGGGTCCCTCCTGCTTGCCCGCCCACCTGTTGGTTAGGGTGTGTGTGTGTGTGTGTGTGTGTGTGTGTGTGTCTGTGTGTGTGTGTGTGTGTGTCTGCCGGTGACAGGGGGATTGCCTCCTTGCTGCCCTCAGCTCTGCCCAGGTGGTCTCTCCTTAGCTCAGGGACTGTGCTGGCTTCATGCTGGCATTTCCTCTGACCCAGTCTGGATGGCAGGGTTGTCTGTGCAGTCAGACACACCACATGCTCAGTTTTCAGCTTCACAAAATACAGGCCCTGTTCTCTGTGGGGGTTCGGTTCCTAAGGCTCCCGTGACTCCAGCTCCTGAGCCGGGTCTGGCCAGGGCCTGGGCCTTGGCACAAACGCATGCAGGTTCCCACAGGCTCACCCAGCGGGTGGAGGCTCTGCAGACAGGCGCACATGGGCAAGCACGCAGACGGGGTGCCCAAATCCCCACGTTCCTGAGAAGACACGGCATTTTCAGCACGAAAAACAAGCGTCCCAGCTCGGTCCCTTCCTAGCAGTCTGACTTTCGGCGGACTTTCACATCTCTCTGTTTCCCTTCCTAAAATGGGGATAGCTACAATACCTTCCTTATGGAGGTGTTGTGAGGATGAAAGGACACAACTGCTGCAAAGGGCCTAGTATATTGTAATAACTCAGTGCACTGTTGCTATGATGATTTCCAGACCCACATGGATACATCCAAACACACACACTCATGAATACACACCAATGCACACAGACAAACACACAGCAACCCTCACACATCAGTACATAGGCGAGGACCAGGTGTGTTTGCATCAAGCTAGAGACACAGACACAAACAGCACCCCCAAGGAAAACAGCAACCCCCACAACGACCATAAAAGCGAGTTTTACTGTGCAGGGTGTGATGGGAACAGCTGGCTGGGTGGGTGGGTGGAGGCCTCCGCGTCGGGTGGTGCCCGCGCTGCGGCAGCTCCCACTCAGCCCCGGGGAGAGGACGCTTTCATTCTTCCGACACGCTCCTCTCTGTCCCCCGAGAACAGCCACCCCAGCCTCCCTCCCCAGCCACCTGAGATCAGGTCCCACCCTCTGCCAACAACCTGAGCCCCAGAGGATTTGACGCCAGTGTGGTGGGTGGGGGAACACGATGGCCTGGCTTTCGGGATCGTGGGGTCAGCAGTGGTGGCCTGTTCCCACCACGTATTGGGGCTGGTGGATTCTGGAGGGTAGGGGTTGTGGGGATTTGGCTGCTGAACCCTGGAAGCAGCGGGTGGGGGTGCTGGCACTGGGCCACCCCTCTGGGCTCAGATCCCACGGGGCTTTGAACAGGTTTCAGCCAGCTCGCTTTTAACTTTATGTTTATTGTGGTAAGAACACCTAATATGAGGTCTGCTCTCTTAACGCGTTTTGTGTGTACGGTATGAGCTTGTTAACCAGGCAGCATTGTGAGGCAGCTCTCTAGACCCTACCTCGGGGAACCGACCCACTCTCTAGTTTGCCTTGTGCTCCCCATGCCCAGGTCTTGTCGGATCCCCGCTGTACCTGGCATGGGAGACATCTGAAAGGGGTTCTCTAATCTCAGAGAGAGCGCTGGGGGTGACAATTCTTTCCCGCGAAGCCATGGCCACACCACCAGCCCGCTCTTGCAGGCTCTCCCATTCCAGCACGTTCCCATTGCCCTGGAGCCCCCTCCGCCATGAACACATATGATGCTGGATCATCCCAGTGCCAGGGGCTGTCAGGGCTGGAGGCCCCATGTACGAGGTCGCACAGCGATCCTGTGGAAGCAGCAGTGGGGTAGAACCTGGGGCTCCTGCCTCCTCCTCCCGAAAAGGCCCGAGTCTCAGTGCTTCCATCCACGCCTGCCCCGAGTCCGTTTTCACAGTGAGGAGGTCTGTGCCCCTCCCACGGCCCTTTTGTCCCAGGAGCTGGGGAGGAAGACTAGAGCAAAGAGGGGACTCGGGCCTTGTCCTCGCAGACTCCAGTCTGACTCCAGGGAGGAGGGGCTCAGACCCAGGGAACAGAGAGGCACATGCCACAGATGGGGCCTGAGCTCACCAGACCCTAGGGGTCTCACGGGCTCTGGGCGGTTCACCAGGCATTTGCCCGGAGGAGGGTTTCGAGGGCAAGGAAGGACATGGGAAGGACAAGGAAGGATTGGGAAGCCTGGGGCAGGAGGTCTTGCGGGAGGATGAAGGAGGCAAGCTCTGTCCCTGTCACGGAGTACCCTTACTTGCTGCTTCTCACTCTGGGGACTGGATTCTAGCCGTGAAGGACCAGGTGACTGTGCTGTGAATACTGAGTACAGCTAGAAGGGCCAGAGAGAGACCTGAGTGTCTTGCCCTGGCCTGGACCCGGGTGTGATGTTCTGTAGTGTAACCCCAGGGCTGGGACACTGCACACTTTCCCAGGGGGGTCAGGGGGTGCTTCCACCAATGCCTCACCACTCTCTTGCTCCAGAAAAAGTGAAGCCAAGCTTCCCAGAGGCCATTTGCCTTGCCAGTGGGTCCTCAGAGGACTGGGAAAGCTTCTCAAATGTCCAGGCCTTCAGCAGACCTCTTCCCCCGCCTGAACCCAGCTTTCGTGCCCCTTGCTGCCCCCAGGGCCTGGATGAGCCAGAAAGGGTTGGGCTCCCAATTGGCAAGACCCAATTTTGCTGGCTGGGAGTTTTTCAGGGTGTTAATTAAAAGGAGCCACCCAGAGAGGATGACTTCACTTGTTCACACACACACCCTTCTGCCCTTCCCTCTCCTCTGCCCCCATTCACACGCCCAGCCGAGGCAGGCAGGGGCAGCTGGCGGAGGGCCCCCCCCGCAGGAAGGCATGGCTTGTGAGCATGGAGATGTCAACAGCGAACTGCAGGCTCAGAGCATTTTTGACATTTTTCCCCCCTAGTCAAATGTCGCCATCCCCTGTTCCCCTCCCAGCTGAATTAGGTGGGCAGAACTAGTGGGTGGGAAGGGAGCTAGATGTCTTCCAGGGTCCCCCCGAATAACTCCACTACTTGGGGAAAGGGTGGGGGAGATTGTCCCCTGGCTTGACTTCAATCCAGCTAGCTGCAACCTTGTGGGCTGAAGCCCCCAGCTGGGGAGACCTTGGTGGGTCCACTTTCATTACAGGCTGTGGGAGGTTCTTCCCACTTCTTCGCAATTCTTTCTGTTCCCTAAATTCTTCCAAAAGCAAAGCCTTGAGCCTTTCTGTGGCTGGGCTGCAGGATGGGAGTGTGCTGGAGGTGGGCACTGGTGCAGAACTGGTGGTACCTGGGGGCGTGTCGCTGACAGCCCAGAGTTCCCAAACATCGCTGCACGGATATGTGCTTCAGCGCACATTGACTCGCTAGGTCTCGGGGTACTGGATTCTGTAAGGATCAGACGGGGCCGGGGCTGCGCCCAGACTCCTCCGTGCTGGGAGCGGCAGGGGGCGTCGGAGGCAAAGGTGCTGGGCAGCTGCGCCCCACGTGGAGCGGGGAGGAGCCGGTGCTTGCCTGGCCCTCCCCGTCTCTTCTGGGAACGCCCTGCAGGGGTCGCCCTAAGCCAGGCTTCCCGCCCGCGGCTGCAATGCAAGCCCTCAACAGACGCCGGGCCCCATTGCAGACCCTCTGTCCCAACTGGGCTCTCTCCTCCCTCGGGGCTCCTCCAGACTTCAGGCATCTAAGAAAGGCCACTCTGAAGGGACAGAGACAACACGGGGCTCAGAGGCTCTGAAGGGACAGGAGTGACATGTGTTGGTGGCTAGACAGAGCACATGCAAATATATGCAGATAAGCCTGGCTAGCCTGCCCTGGTCAGAACCTGAGGGTGTGTGGGCCCCTGCCCCTCTTCGGAGGCCCTGGGATGCCAAGAGACCTTGGCTTTCTGTTTTCTAGCCCTCTGTGGGGGTTAGGATCCCATCCTTGCTGCTCCCTCTCTCTGAGTAACTGCCGTGCATGTGGTAAATACCTTTGTTCCTGAACTTGTCCCAGTAACCCACAGTAAGGACCATCATCCTCGTTTACACACGGCTTCCATGGGGTTGCAGTAATGTTTCCTAGTCTCTCCTTTTCCCTCACAAAGCACCAGGTATCAGATGGGCTTGAACAGAATGTGACAGAACTCTCCCCAAGGCCCCAGGGCAGACTCCTCCTGAGCATTCCCTGAGATGGGGGCTCTGGCCTGTGGTTTGGCACAAAAGGGGGTCACGTGTGGGCTAGGAGCCTAAGGAAGTCACCATGAGCCTCCCTCTGCCTCTGTGCCGGGCTCTCCCTGCCTGACCCGGGTCTCGTCCACCCAGCCCCACTGCTCGCTTACTTTGTCCTTTCCATGTGTCATGGGTGTGACCTCAGTCCCCCTGTATAGCACTAGCCCGCTACCCTGGTGGTGGGCGACACTCTCCAAGCATCGCGCAAAGGGGTTTTGGAGGCAGCTTCTGCACCTCCCTCGTGCTAAAGGCCTTCAGGAGGCCCAGGGCCGCAGGTGACACTTGTCACTTTCCTGGAGTAGAGTCCCAGAAAGAGAGGGACCAGTGGAAGTGTTGTTCAGCTTCCCTTAGGCTTTTGACACCATTCTCTCTGTCTCTTGGCTAGTCTTGGGGAAGCTGGGAGAAGGTGGGGGTGGGCCAGGTGAGGTTTGCTCTGGCCCTTCCTCCAGGTGCTGTGCTCCAGCCTCAGCAGGGAGCCCCTCCCACGAAACCCTTAGCCACACTCCCTCTGTCCTGCGCCCAGTTCCTGTGGTCTTTCCCACCCCCGACTCCCTCTCGGGCTCCAGCTCATTCTCTTCCTGCCGGAATCTGCAGCTGGGCGCTCCCTTTGCCTCGCCTGTGCCTGTTCTTTGGGGCACCGTGGCTGGTCACTCGGGAGCCCCCCTGAGTTTCTTTTTCCGGCAAGCTCAGGGCTCGAGCGCTCCTCCCTGGTGCTGGGAACGAGGCCCTGGCACATTCCAGAGTTTGGAGGTGCTCAGCCATCCAGCCCCTGGGCTCCTGGGGGCTGAGACCCCTTAAGCCCAGCAGGGGCTATGAGACAGATAGCCCAGGCGTCCTTGGGGGTAGTGATGGCATAGGGAGGGGGCTTCATCGACCAGGCTTCAATTTCTGCCTTCTCTGCTCCCCACTATGCACCTGCCTTCCCCGGCCAGGCGGCACAGAGGCCTGGGTCCTCTTCCTCATCAATTTCAAACCCTCCCACTCAACAGTCTCTCCCCTCGATTCCTGAGGCCCCTCCAGGCTCCCCTCTTCTGGAGTCTTTGCCGACTGCCTCAGCCCATGGTCCACGTGGTTGTTCCCTCTGATCTGAGCGTGTCTCTGTCTGTCTTTGGGTTCCCCACCCCCATGGTAGAGGGGGAAGAACAGAGGTGTCGATTCCAGCTGAGAACAGACAGGCAGATGCAGGCACACGCCTGAGAAAGGGTACAGGTTTTACAGACAGACGTGGGTTCAAATCCTGGCTCTGCCATGACTGACTGTGTGATGCAAGACAAGTTGTTCAACCTTTTTGAGCCTCAGGTTCCCCATCTATAAATGAGGTAACTAGAGGTACAACGTGTAAAGCACCTGGCACGTAGCAGTGTGCTCTACGTAGTAATTATTCTTACTGCGCGTAATAGTATTAACAATTGAGACCACCTCTTGGAAGAGCGAACCCCTAAATGAAAGGAAGGCACCTACTTGATATTCAACCCCTGCCTCCAACTGGCCCTTGGCGCTGAGACCCCTCTCCACCCCATCCTGTGTGGCGATTTTGCCTTTTTAGGAGAGGCAGTGTGCGGTGGAGGGCCTGCCTCCTGGGAGGAGGCCTGGGGGGGTCTCTGAAGCTGGTCCCCCCATCCCATTCACACGCCAACTATGCATTCACAGCCCGCTTGCCCTCTGGCAGGGAGTTGCTGCTGACTGCCCCCGGCATGGGCTTGCCCGGGCAGGTAGGAGAGGTGCCCAGGAAGTCTGGACAGGGGCTTAAGTGCTCTGTCAGTGGCTGGGCGCTGCTCTGGGTGCCTTCGGAGGGGCGGGGGAGAGCCGGGGGAGGGTGTGGCCTGAGCAGAGTAGCAGGTGGGAGGTGAGGGAGGTGTGGGCGGATTCTCTGGTAAGGGTAGGGTGGAGGTGCAGGGCGGGAATGGCTGGAGTTGGTTTCCTTCTTCCAGTTTCTGTCAGTGGGGTGGGTTTAAGGCTGGGCTCTGTTGAGCTAGCAGCTTTTCTCCAGGAAACTCGAAAGTTTTGAAGAGAGAAAAACATCAAGGCTGTTCCACATTAGATCAGGGTCACTGACCCCTGTGTGGGGAATTTCTGTCTCTGATGGAGCCCCTCTCTCTAAGAGATGTGTTCTAGGGGTGGGGCTGGGGAATGTGGACATTCACACACAACCTTAATACACAGATGTATACATTCAAGCACACAACCCCACTACACACTCATAGCCCTATACCTTCTCTCACTCATACATCCCCTTCCACACTATGTACACAAGTGTGGATACACACAAACTACATTGTCACAGCTCCTACAGGGCTACTCGAACACACACATATACGGTCCTCCATCATCTTCTTTTTAAAGATTTATTATTATTGCTTTTTTGACAGAGAGAGAGAGAGAGAGAGAGAGAGAGAGAGAGAGAGAGAGAGAGAGAGATACAGAGAGAGAGAGACAGAGAGAAGGGAGAGGGCCCAGAACAGTCTCCATAGTTGCACATCACTGGTTTTTCCACATAGTTTCATTCCACAGGTGGGCGGGGCTGCACAGGGCAGGAACTGGGCCGGGGTCTTGCCCCGGTGAGAACTGAACTGGGGGCACTCCCCAGTTCAGCATATGAGCCCCCATGGGCTGGGACCAGGATTCGATCCTCGGTCCCTGGGGCTGCAAAGTGAGCACTTAACCCACTGAGCCATCCTGGCTTCTGTTCATCTTAAATTGAACATGCATACTCATTCTCCACGGTCATTTAGAACCTCCCTATAATATACTCCCCACAAGTATTCACACACATATTCATACACGTGTCCCTACTCCCTGTCTCTTTTGCCCCAGGAGATAAGAAGGGCTGATTGTCCTCACAGGACAGTGAGAACAAGATGAGTTCCAGAAAAGTCAGTCTTTAGTGGCCCAGGCCTGGCTGGTAGTGGGGGTTCAGAAGGTAATAATAATAATAATAATGACTAATAGTTGGTGGGTACCACCCTGTGCTAAGCACTGTCCTGAGCACTCTGCATATATAATCTTGTTTGACATTCACAGTAATGCTATGACATAGCATTATAGTCAGGAGTGTGGAGGCACAGAGAGGTTCAGTCCATCTAGTGGAGACAGCATCTGAACCCGGGCAGTCTGACCCATTCTTCTAACCACCAGCTCGATCCTCAGTCTTACTCTTGGGCTCTTCCTAAGGTTCTTCCAGGATCTCAGGAGCTAGCTTCCAGAGAGTCCATGTGCTGTGGATTTGCCAGCTTGGCCCAGAGCCAGCTGGGAATTCTCAAAATCCAGAAAAACACCCAGAAATCACCATTGCTTTGGGTCCCCATTAGGCGCTTTATATCCTCGTTAGGACCAGTGAGGCGGTGGTAAAGAAGGGACTTCAGGGAGACCATCATCAGCTTCTGCCTCTGTTCTGTGTGTGGCTTGCAGGGCTGGCTCCTGCCAGGCACTCCCAGGCCCTGATCCAGCTGTGAGAGCCCAGGACGCCTGCAGGGGGAGTCAAGAGTGGGAGAAGGAGCTAGGAAGCAAAGGCCGGGAATGCATCTGTGCTCTGGAAAGTCCTGGAAAGATGTCTGGGACCAGGACTGGATTAGACTTCACTGTCCCATGAGCCAGCGGCTGGCTCCCATGGCTGTAGTGTATGCATGCACGCTCGTGTGTGTGTGTTCCGGTGGGGCTTCCAGAGTGAAATTCGTGTCTTCTGTGGGAAAGAACTCAGACAGTGAACTTGGTGACAAGCCCTGAGAATCCATGCAATAATCTAAGGGTATATTTATTGACACAGACAGGAAAAAAATGGCTGTTAAGTCCATACGTGTAATGTGATCACACTCCTGGGAAGTACATATTTCAGGGAGTAAATGGTGCTTACACTGTACAGTAAATGTAGCACTATACTAGACACGTACCGGTAATATGCTGCTGTTTCTCGGATCTGCGGGGAATTTGTTACCCAAATCTGAACATGCTCAAGTCCTTTACACAAAACGCTGTAGCATTTTAAATCCTCCTCCTGTGTACTAGTTTAAATCATCTCTAGATTACTTATAATACCCAATACAACGTAAATACTATACAGATAGTTGTCATGCTGTATTGTTTAGGGAGTAATGAAAAGGTCTACATGTTCAATACAGGCTAGGTTGACCAGCTGTACTGTTATAACCAGGACAGAAAACAATGGTACTGTCCCATGTCAAATGGTACGTATGGTCAGCCTGCTGGCACTTTGAATTTAGCCCCGGTGAGACTAGGTTATTTGAAACAGAACAGTACCATTATTTCTGTCCTATTTAAAATGGGGAGTCTAATCCACCTAGTGTAGATCCACAGTGCATGTCAAGAACACGTAACCTTTTTTTTTTTTCTGTTTTAACAAATATTTTTGATCTAGGTTGGTTGAATCTGCAGATGAGGAACCTGTGAATATGGAGGGCTGATTCTATGTACACATATACATAATCATGAACTGCAAACCCCATAAAAGCATGGATTTCTATGTTTTTATTTTATTATTATTATTATTTTTTAAAGATTTATTTTTTATTGTTTTTGACAAGAGAAAGAGAGAGAGACAGAGAGATAGAGAGAAGGGGGAGGGCCCAGAGCAGTCTCCATAGTTGCACATCACTGGTTTTTCCACATAGTTTCATTCCACAGGTGGGCATGGGGCTGCACAGGGCAGGAACTGGGCCAGGGTCTCGCCCCAGTGAGAACCAAACTGGGGGCACTCCCCAGTTCAGCATATGGGTCCGCACGGGCCGGGGCCAGGATTCAATCCTTGGTCCCAGGGGCTGCAAAGTGAGCGCTTAACCCACTGAGCCATCCCGGCTTCCTTATTATTATTTTTTCATAGAAGGTGAGAGAGAGAGAGAGAGAGAGAGAGAGAGAGAGAGAGAGAGAGAGAGAGAGAGA
>PVKE010003884.1:0-68641 GCA_004027555.1 Craseonycteris thonglongyai
CCTGGTCAGTCGTGAGTGCCTGGGGCTCTTCCTGCGTGGGCACCACCCACCTGAGGGCCATGGAAGGATCAAGCTGTGAAAGTGGAGAAGCTCTGAGGGCCTCTGGTTCTTCATGTCCTCACAGCCCAAGGTGCTCGTAGGCTGGCAGCTCCCCTGCTCCTGGGCCCTGCGCCTGCAGAAGATGGCAGTCCCTGGGCCCACCAAGGCTCTGCTTCTGCCCTGAGGCCCTGGGGCCCTGGGAAGGAGGCAGGTAAGGGCCTGAAACCTCAACCCACTTCTTTGCTAGCTCTGGAAAACCTCTCCGATCCACTTTCCTGGCCCCTCACCTTCTGATTCCCAGACTTCCTGCCACCTCCTTCACCGGTCAGCACCATCTTCTCTAAAGCCACACCAGAAAGAGAAAGAATAATCTTGAAGAACTACTGCTTTCAAATTCTAAGGCCCAAAGAGTCCTTAACAAGGAAACTCCAAGACCTATCTACCTAGCATGAGAGGGGAAACTATAGGAAGTACAAATTCCAAGCGGATTCCTTATTAAACTATCCTGCCATTGGTATATCCGTGCAGAATTTAGATCATGTCATAGTGAAAACAAGAATGCACTTGTAGAGCAGCTGCTCATCTGCGAGTCACTTCCACACTCACCAGCTCACTACAGCCTCCAGGACAGCAAGCCAGTTGCCACAGCAACTACAGATGAGGAGACCAGGGCTTAGTGAAGGGATGAGACCACTGTAGTTCCCCTTTCCTGGTCCTGAGAAGAGTGTGGCAAGCCACGTGTGTCAAATATCCTCTGAACTTGGCCGAACTCTCAGTAAACCAACGCTTGTCTAGAACACTCTATGATGTATTTCCTCTTTCACTTCTAAACAGTGAACTTGGGTGAAAAAAAAACCAAATGCAACTTTCAATGGTCTTCTGGGGTGAGAGCCATTGTTTTTGTTCGCTCAACTTTAAGGTTAAAAAAAGAGAGAGAAAGAACCAAAGATCATAAAGCATCTCAGCATTTGGAGGCTTGGGGAAGAAATCTAATGAATGATGAAAAGAATTGTTGAAATTCCTGAGGTCTACTTGAGTGAGGTCTTTGTGCCCTGGTACCAACAGTCCTGAGACCCTGTTTTTGATCCCTGTTTGTCTCCACACGCCGCCTGGATTCACACCTTAGCTTCTTCCTCTCCCCAGAGAAACAGGCTACAAACCCACAAGAGATTCCTCAGTCACTGTAAGGTCTGGATGTCTGTGTCCCCCCAACATGCATATGACAAACCCCTGATCCCCAAGGTGATGGGATTGGCAGGGAGCGCCGTTGGTAGGTGATTAGGTCACGAGGGCAGAGCCCCCATGATGGGATTGCCACCCTTATAAAAGTGACCTGAAAGAGCTCCCTCACCCTCTCTAGCATGTGTGGACACAGGACTCAGTGAGAAGACGACCATCTAGTACCCCGGAAGCAGGCCCTCATCAGACACCGAATCTGCTGGTTCCTTGACCTGCAACTTCCCAGCCTCCAGGACTGGGAGACATAAACTTCTGTTATTTGTAAGACACCCAGTTGAGGGTATTCTGTTACTGCAGCCAAACTAAACTCTTGCTCAGTGCACCCAGCCTCAAAGCAAACACTGAGCAGCTACTACGTGCCAGCCATTGTTCTAAGCACATGGGGATAGAGTCACTAACAAAACAACATTCCTGCTCCCCTCAACCTCCTCTTCTGAGGGCAGGAGGGCATGACAGACAGTAAAGGGAAATAACAAATAAGGTTCCAGGTCATGACAGAGGCATGAAGAAAACACAGCGGGAGAAGGGACATCTTCTAAAGCACCCTTGTCCAACCCATGGCCCACAGGCCACATGCGGCCCAGGGTGGCTTTGGATGCAGCCCAACACAAATTCATAAACTTTCTTAAAGCACTATGAAACTTTTTTGTGATTTCTTTTTTTAGCTCATCAGCTATTGTTAGTGTTAGTGTGTTTTATGTGTGGCCCAAGACACTTCTTCCAGTGTGGCCCAGGGAAGCCAAAAGTTTGGACACCCCTGCTCTAAAGAATGATGTCTCCAGAAGTCCCTGCGACAGGGGTGGCACTTATGGATGCAGACTCTTGACATCTGTATCTCTCTTCTCTTTATTAGGTCTGTGAGCAGACAGGGAACAGGAAAGAATCAGTGCAAACGTGCCCTGAGAGCTGTGTAGGGTTGTGCCCATCACATAAGCACCATGACGCACAGGCCACCAGGTCTGGGGCAGGGAAGTGTGGGGTGTGCTGCTCCGGGTTGAAGAATGGCAGCCTGGAGCCCCATCTCCGGGTTCAAGTGTCCTCATTTGTCAAGTGGGACATAGCAGGCAGAGAGGTTCCCCCTCCCACCCATCACTTTCCCCTAGCCCAGCAATTTCATACCTTTATTCACCATTGCCATTTGAATTAGGGTTCTAACTAGTTCATTCAGAAAAACAACCTAAAGAATGGCTGCTAGACCTGGTCACAGATCTGCCTTGGGAAAGGATGCTACATTCCTTTCAGCAAAGGATACAATGTGCCATCTAGAAATCAGAGCCTTCTGCACTAACTCTATCTGGGAGAGACAATGTAAAAAAAAAAAAAAAAAGTCAATAGAATTTTGAAAAAGAGCAATGAAGAGAAGCTCATCTCAGCAAACGTCACAACTGACTACACAGGTAGGCCGTTTTGAACGATGCTCCTGTATTGGCGCAGGAACAGGCCAACTCATCAATGAATTCAAGGGCTTCCATGACAGCTGGTAACCAGCTCCTGATGTGAATCCTTTCCTTTTCTACCACAATTAAGGATGCCTGCCCTTCAGTCCATCAATTCCACTTCTAGCTACTTTTTCTGCAAACATAGAGCAAAGATATATTCATAAGAATACAAATGTATACTTGTGAATGCTGAGAGGATACAGCCAAACCATTGACAGGGTGGTCTGGGAGTAGAAGAGGGACAGTAAGATTGCAGTTGGGGGAGGGGTAAAGGAAGGGTGGGGCTTTTGCTTTTCACTCTAAATTTACATTTTGTTCAAGCTTTGTAAAAGAAAAAAATAATAGATGTATTGTGTAGATTTTAAAACCTTACATCAAAGGCAATATTACTTGGGCAGGCCATGCCATCCTCCGCTAGCACCCCTGTAGGACGTGGCCTTGACCACAGTCCCCCTTTTGCCTCGTCTGCAGTGTGGCTCAGCACAGCACTGAGTGTAGGATGTTCCCAGTTACAAAATTGTGATGCTTAAAAAAAATAGTTAGTGGGAGAATACATTGGCTTGGGATAGAAGTTGGTGGGTGTTTTTTTTTAGCTGTTCCAGGTATGCCCCTACCCCTCAAGCTGAAGCTAAGGTCCATCTAGTATAGAAAAAAACAGAACAACAAGAACAAAAAGATCTCTGAGATTCAGTGGTAGGAGAGAAGAGAATTTTGGCTTAGTATCAAGACCATCCAATTCAATCTCTTCCCAAAATGAACTGTAACCTTTACTCAGCGTCCCCACATCAGATGGAATGTGTCAGGAGGGAGTTCCAGGAAAGAAACAAACAAACCAGAAAAACCATTGCTTAAGCAGTTCAATTGTGGATCACACCACTCCAGACTTCCACGCAGGTGCCCAAACCAGAGCTGTGATCCTCGTGATTACACACTTGAATTCATTCACTCGCCAGTTTCTTCTTCTCGTGCCCTCTCACCCACTTCTACTCCTCTTCTGTGTGCAAGGTTCAGGGTAGAAAACGATAATGATGGTGATTATTAGGATGATAATGAGGGGAACGGGGAGGAGGAGGAGGAGGAGGAAAATGACTGTGGAAAATGAAGGCAAGAAACAAAAAGTCGGAGAGGAAGAAAGGAGAGAAAAGAAAAAGAAGGGAAAAAGAGAAGGTGAAGAAAAGAAATGGTACTAAGTAGTCATTGGTTTTCCCAATTATGATTGAAAGACCTCACACAATTGTTACAGTTAAAAACTGCCCTCCTCACCCCCTCCGCACGACTGCGGTGACCAACTGAAGAGTGGCAGCATTGATTAAAACTTTGCTTTGTTTTTTAGTAAGGAAAGAAGGCACCAATCTAGGGCAAATAGTTGCACTCAACCAATGCTCCCAACAAGCCCTCTGACTAGAGAAGGCAGGGAGGGAGGCACTCAGCCCCTAACTCCACGGAACTCAACTGCTCAGCTCTGCAGATGCTCGCGGGGTGCCAGTGAATAGAAATATTCCAAGGATTCGTGGCTAAAGAAAATCACTGCTTTTTCTTCTTGAAAAGGAAAGGAAGGGAAGGAGGGAGGTAGGGAGGGAGGTGAATCTCACATTCAGCTACAAGGACCAGTCTTGGACAAACACACCAGACAAAAGAAATGACCCAGAGGACACTGAGCCAGATTAAATGAGTTGGGCAAAGAACTGAGTTTCTTCCAAGTGAGGTGTCAGCAATGTGAATGTAGTCACCAAAAAGAGTCAATGTCCCTGTAAATTCAGAGTATGCTGGCTCTCCCCATCACACAGTGACCATTCCTGAGCCCAGGAGTCAGAACTGATGCGTACACAGCTGCTAGGAAGACGTCCCAGGCCCTGTGGGCCAACGAGGAGAACTTGTTCAGGGACGGACTGGCCGTGGAAACATTCTAGACATAGTCAGGAGACCCCTGCCACTGACTTGTCAGGTGACCTGGAGCAGACCGTGCTCTCCTTGTGGATCTGTTTTCACATCTATAAATTGGAGGTGACGGGGTGGGGAGTAGATTCCGACCTCTTGTGGTTCCAGTTGAGGGGCAGGACATTAAAATACACTTTCTGGGCCAACCCCCACATTCTGATTCCATAGGTCCAGGCACCTCCAGGCTGTTGCCAATAACCAGCTTTTACCATTTATCATTACTGTTACGTAATCACTGGACTTAACTGACCTCTGAAGTCCTCTCCGGCCCAGCGACAACCACTAAAAAGGTCACTATAAATTATATCCAAGTGTTTAGGAGAGGGAACTTGCTTTTAATAACATGGAAAAGGGAGGCAGGGCAGCTTAGAAATTTAAGAAAATTTCAAAAGATAATGCCTATGATGGGACGTATAATACACAGAAAGAAATGGAATGGAAAAGGGGAGGTGTGAGGGGAGGGCTGGGGGAGGCATGGGGAGGGGGCATTAAATGTAAAAAAAATAAAATAAAAAAAGCAATAAAGCAAGTCTGCATGTCAAAAAACAATTTAGAATAAAGTAATTAAAAAAAAAAAAAAAAAGAAAGAAAAGGCAATTAAAAACAAAACATTTCTCCTCAACTTCAAACCCTTCAATATAATCTACAGGCAGTGCAGGAGCCGCAGAGAGGGATGTACGTCTCTATCTCCCGATGATTTATTGGAGTGATTTATTGTGGAGGTCACAACAGCCCCTGTTTGGGCCTGTTACAGTTCGCTAAGCTCCACTAAGCTCAGGTATTAGGGGGTCCTTCCCGGGAACATTTGTGTTGAAGGAGAAGGAGGAGGAAGGGCGGAAGCTTTATTTATTATTTATTATTTATTTCTTTAGCTCTGGAGCTGCCTAAGGCCTGGTGGAATTCTTGGGACACAGCTCTGTTTGTCTTCCTTTGCTATTCATGCTGCTGATGTTCCAGGCCTTCTCTGCCCCATTGCTCAGTGTTTGTTTATGGCAGCGAAGTAGAAAATTGTAATGTCTGTCATTGTTACTGGGTTGCTGATTGTGTGGCCACCTGGTCCGCTGGATCTAGGACAAAGGCAGGGAGTCCCCCTGTAAAGCTAAAGCTGTGTGCTTTAGAAGGAAGAAGAGGGGAAGGGGATGTTTGGATGTCTTTTTGTTTGTGTTTGTGTGTAGTTTTCATTCAAAGTTGGAATTATTTTAATTAAAACACTAAAACCCCCTTAGTGCACTTTTCATGGCACATGTTTGCATCCGAAGGCCTTCTTTTTCTTTTCTTTTCTTTTTTCAATGAAATGCCCTGAACTAGAGGAATTCCTCCATAAACAACTCTTATACTTGATTGGCCATATTAGAGTTGGATGTGCTGTTTCCAGATGTTTCCCAAAAGGCCTGGTGCCCTGAGGTACGCTGACTGCTTGGGCATATCCCTCTGGTCTGCAGAGACCCCACAGCTGCTTTAGCGGAAAATTGTTTTCTTTTAATTTCATAAAATGCCACATTCAACATGCACCTTTCATCCAGACAGGCTGCTAAGACGTTCAAAGGATTCAGAATTACCGACCCACCCCCTATCCTCCGGAGGCATACACAGAAAATATTTAACATCTGTACTGCTGTACCACCCAAAAGTTTTAAATTGAAGGAAGATGTGTTTCTCGCACTAAATTACCAAAGGAATTTTCAGAGTAGATCTGTTACCTAGGATGGACAGGACGTCCCTACAGGCAAAGCCTTCTATTATTCCAAACACTGGGAACTCCGAGTGGTCAGACAGAAAGACCTTACCTGTGCATCTAGTTGAGAGGTGACACCACCTGTTTGCTAGCACTCATCAGGCTTGGTAATAGTAATGGTAATAATGATAATAACTAGTTTCACTGGGTGCTTGCTATATACCAGGCCTTAAGCCAATGCTTAATATATATGGTTTCATTGAATCCTCATAGAAACATTATTAACAAGCCTATTTTATAGAAGAAAAAATATATATGAGGCCCTGAGAGTTTGTCTAGTCAGAGATCAAAAAGCTGATAAATTAGAATTCAAATCCAGGTTTGTCTGACTTGGCGCCCAGTCTCAGCCAATAGGCCCACTTGTCCCAGCACTGCATGACACTCATGCTTGTGGAAAAGCTTCGGCGGCCTTGTCATCTAGACACCGTGCATCTAACCAAGAACCCGTCAGGTGCAGAGCTGTGAGTTAGGATCAGAAGTGAAGACAAGCGATAAAAAGCAATGTCTGCCCTGCTGAACTTGCTAACAGAGTGACCAACAATCCCAGCTTGCCTTGGACTGTCCCAGTTTTAATACCAAGAGTCATTTAATCCCAGATAGAGTCTGCAGAATTCTAGGACGACTCCCCCAAATTCCTGGTCCCTGCTGTACCCACAGCTTCACCCAGTCATTCAATCAAACATTACATTTAGGTGTTGCTGTGATTTTGAAGGTGTAAATAAATTGACTTCAAGATAGCGAAATCCACTGGGTGGGCCTGACCTTATCAGAGGAGCCCTATAAATCTGGGTCTGGAGGTCAGAGATGGAGAAATCAGGGAGATTTGAAGCACAAGTGAATTTAAGAGGGCTTTTAAGGGGGTAACAAGGCAAGAAATATGAGTGGCCTGTAGGAGCTGAGTGGCCTCCAGCTTATAGCTGGCAAGAAAATGGGAACCTCGGCCTTACACTATGAGAAACTGAATTTTGCTGCCATCTGAACGAGCTGGGAAATGGATTTCTTTTTACCCAGAGCCTCCAGATGAGAACTGGGCCCAGTAGACAGCCTTTGAGACTCTGGCAGAGAACCCAGCTATGCTGTGCCTGGACTTCTACCTACAGAACTGTAAGCAAATATGGGTGTTGTCTAAGTTGCTAAGTTTGTGGTAATTTGTTAGGCAGTCATAGAAATGCAATACCCCAGGAAATTCTTTAGTCCTGGGCCAACTGGGCCAACTGGTCACCCTAGATGAGTGCAGGCCCATGTGACATGTGTTGCTGGGGGTCTGGCAAGGTTTGGTGGAGGAAGGACCCCACACCGGGGGCAGGATTTAAACAAGGGAGGAGGAGTTGAAAGGTATGTTAGAAGGAAGGCACAGCTTATGCAAAGACAGAGAGGCAGGAATACGCAAAGATTGTCCATCGAGACGCTACCAAGGCACCAACTAAATCCCTGAGAGTTAAGTGTTTGGGGAACAGACTTTAGGACTTCAGCATGTGGAAGGGTCTATGCCAGGGTCACGAAAATGGCAATGAGCTTAGCAGGCTGCAGTTGCATGAGTTTGCTCTGTGATGCTGGCACTGATGCAGTTCAGTCTCCTCCAGGAAATTCAGAACTCCTTGTGTCAAGGATAAGGCTTGTTCTGCTGGGTTACCCTATGGCCTAGGGCAGGGTCTGATGCATCGTTGCATGCTTAGCAAATGCCAAATAAAGAAATGGATGAGTAGGTTCATGGAGCCACCTTGTCCCTGGGGCGACAAAGAGGCAGGTAAGGCTGATCCGTCCTACCTGCTCCTGCCTGGTCCAGGATTTGACCTTCCTGCTAGGTGCAGGGGCCTCCTGTGTCCTCCTCCTCAGAGTCTGGGGCGCTGATGTCTGACAGCCAATCTCAGCACTGCTCCACACCAGTTGTCTGACCTTGGGCAAGGAACTGAACTTTTCCTTGCCTCAGTTTTCTCATCCGTAGAGGGGCCCAGTAAGACCCACCTCACCAGGTGATTATAAGGATGAGAGTTGATACCTCACACAAAGTCGTTAGCATGGAGCCCAGCAAAGAGTAAATTACAATATTAATTTTAGTTATTAGTATGATTCATTTTTATTTTAAATGGCAGTGAAATTTGCTGACCAAATTTAGATGGTGTCCCATCCTGTACCCTGGCCCAAAATAAAGGGCATTTTCATTTTACTAGAAGATGCTTGAAATTAAAAAAAAATTAAACAAACTTTGAGCCCCAGTGGTAGGACTGCTCCCTGGAGATGGGTCAGACTGGGGACCTCCCCAGGTCGAGTAAACCAGGCCCCCCAGGATGGGGCTCTTCCAGTGTCGCTGGTGGTTCAGTGGTGGCTGCACCTGAACACTGGTGAGAACTACAGAGACTCGCCCTCCTCCAGACAGCCTGAGTCAGCGTCTGCATGTTCACACGCTCCCCTCAGGGAGCAGACCTGGTCTAGATGAAGTCCTAGCAGCCCTGCTTCTGGACAACACAACGTCTCTCTGGCCTTTCCTTGCCATTTGCTTTAAAAGTGTTCAGGCACCCAGGCGAGCCAGACCACAAGCTCAGCTGGCAAGAGAGAACCTCATTTCTAGGGACAGCTGGCTTTCTACATGTTTCAACAAACTGGCATTATCCGAGAGCTCTCCTGGTCTGAAGTCAGGCTTAAAACTCAGCAAAAATAAACCTTCCAGGAAACTCTGGTACACCCGCTTTTCAAACCCATCATCTCAGGAACGGTATCCAAGCAGTGGCCCCTGTCCCCACATCTAACTCTGTTTCCCCGTTTGGGACAATTCTGTCTCTAGCCTTGAATGGACAAAAATACAATGCAAGTGAGAGAAAGCAGGGAAGCCGTGTGTCGCGTGGGGCTGTAGCTAAGTCTCCGGGAAAGCCCAAGATCTCACGTTAGCACAACTAGTGTTCTGCTTCTTCATGCAAAACTTATTTTAAAAGAACATCTTAAATCTGAGGCAAATCTGCTCCCGTCACTGAGGTTCAAAGAGACATACTTGTAAGTAGAAGAAACAGAATCCATAGTTTGCCTTCATGTGGTCAGAAATGCTATGTTCTCTTTTCTTATTTCCCAGGTGAGCAAAACACTCAAATCTTTCTCAAGGACCAAAACTCCAATCAGCCACATCCTTTGGACCCATTCACAAATATTTATGAATAGACTGTTGTGTGATGATTGCTAGGGAATATGGTAAGGCGTGATCCCATCACTACAGGAAACTCACAGCTCAAGAAAGAGATGCTTACATAACATAGCTGTTAGGGTCTGTCCTCGTACTTTATTGCCAAATAACAATTCACTCCCATTTTAGTAGCTTAAACTAGTGTCTTTCACAGTATCTATGGGACAGGAATTCAGGAAGGGTTCAGCTGAGCGATTCTGGCTCTAGTTTCTCCTATAGATGCAGTGAGATAGGGGACGCTACTGAGCAGTAATCAATCTCTGTCTTCATGTCGTCTCAGGGCCTCTCCATGCTGTCCCTGCGTGGGCCAGCTTGGCCTTTGTCACAGCATGGCAGCATGAGTACACACTGTTTACATAACAGCTCAAGCTCCCAAAGTGACTGTCCCAAGAGAATCAGGCAGAAGCTGTATCAACTTTTACAACTGGCTCAGAAGTCACAATGTCACTTCCTCTTAAGAATTGTCACGGTCACATTGTAAGACGAGCATGTGAGATGGGAGATACTATTTTAACCATCTTTGGAAAACACAATCTGCAACAGAGTTCCAGCAGAAAGCAGAAGCCACATCCAAATTTAGATAATTCAAGGAGGTTTACCAAAAGCACAGTTTATGAAGAGATGGGCAGGGTGTAGGAAGCAAGAGTTAAGTGGAATATCCTGACTGGGTTGGTGACAGAGAAGTTGTTAGTGTCTCTCTTCGAGGGAAACAGAGGAGGGGAAGATTCCTGGAACTCAGCAGAGAAGAGCTCTGGAAGGCCTCCCCTTAGAGGACAACCAAGCAGAGGGGCAGCAGCGGAATAAATGCCCTGACCTCACTCTCTCCTCCTTCCCAATCTCCTGACAGGGCTCCCCCTAGGCTGAACCCAACAGGATGCCCAAAGGCCTGAAGCCCACACTAACCAGTCTCTGGGGGGAGATATGAGCTAGGTGCCTCTGGAGAAGCAAGCAGAATATACCAGCAGCAATAGTAAGTACAGTTCAAGAATGAGTTCCATCTGACAGGTAAGTTTATAAGGGGGTGTATTTCTGCAAGAGGGAACTCTGAGCTGTGTCCACGTCCTGTCACAGAAGAAAAGTTCACATCACCAGCAGTCCCCTGGATTTCACCCTTCATCTTGGGAACTAAGAGAGTTCTAGGCTGCTGGGACGGGAGTTGTCCACATGGGCAAGCTCAATAGGGACCATGCAAAGGGCACTGACAGGAGTTGTTCCTGATGGATGGCCTACAGCTGTGTCCAACAGGAAGGACAGCTGATGTGGCTCCGTGACACCAACAACGTGGCCGTGAAATGGACATTTGCTGATATGGAGACTGGGTGGTCTATGGCACTACTTGGGCTACCGGCTCCTGGCAGTGCCCACCAGGGCAGAGATTCCCTTCCTGTCTGAGGGGTCCCTCTAGACCTGGTCCTTCCATCCTAAACCCATAAACCTCTCCCCTGCATCATGTCTCTCCAATTCCTCTCTCTCCTAGTCTGGAGAACCTTCATCTATTCTGGGGGCAAGGAAACCCTGTTCTTAATCTCTTCTACCAAATCTATTATGTATCGTGTAACATGTGAACTCAAAAGCTCAGGTCCTTGAAATGCCACATCTCTGACTTTTGAAAATCAAAAGCCAAGAAAGACCTGACCCATTTGTTGTCTTCCTTCTGCCCTTCCTTGAGACATATGGCCTGGAAGTTTTGGGGAGGGTCACATGGTGTGCGGTAGTGGTAGGTGGACTGGTGTCCCAGAGCCAAAGTATTATCACAATTCACACTAAGAGGTATAAGAACCCCAAAGATCAATTATGAGGGTGACCAGGAAAGATTTCCTTTGATTCTTTGAAGACTGGGTAAGATTTTAACAGGAAGAGGTGGAAGAAGCATTCTGAGCAGACAGAAGACACAGCATGAGAATGAAAGCACAGCCGAGAAAACCGTTTCGGTCATAAGGAGTGTAGGGGCATTTGCATGCGAGGAAATAATTCTAGAAGAGGAAGGTGAGGCCAGGTCATGAAGGACCTTGACAGAAATCTTCCAGTTTTCATTTAAAATCCCAGGGAAGGTTGTGCACAGCAGTAGGGTAATCGAGTCTGGGCTGTGCTTCAGAAAGATTAATGCATGACAGTGCATCAGGCGAAGACACTGCGGGGAGGGTGTTGGACACTCGGTTGGGTACAAACCCATCTGCGCCCCATGCCCGTAGCTGTCACGTCCACCTGGGCTGCAGGTCTGCAGGCTCAGCTGTGTCTCCTCCCTGACTCTGGATCCAGGTTTCCAGCTCCCTACAGGCCATGTTCACCTGCACGTCTCACAAGCTCCTTAACTCAACGCACCCAAAGCGGAAGTGCTCATTCCCTGTCCCCCGCTGCCCCAATTCTGCCACACCTGTCACTTATATTAGCCATGCTGTAGTCCCCAGGCCAGAATTCTCAGTTTCCTTGACTTCCCCTCCCTCGCTTTCTCCCCCATACTCCACAGTTCCCTCCACTCTCTGCTCATCATAGCCAGATCATTCCAAACCTCCCTTTATTTCTCCCTTGAATTTATCTCCTTTTTATCCTTATTGAGACTGCGCAAGGTCAAGCCATCAGCACCTCTTCCTCAGACAATCTCAATAACCTGGGGTAATTGGTCTCCCCACCACTGAACTTTCTTTGCTACCCACATCCTCCACTGTTCAACCAGAGTCTTTTCTAAATCTAAATCTGATCATAGTTTTTTCCCCTTTAAAGACCTTCTTTGGCCATCCCACAGCCTATATATAGGGTCAAGAAAATCTCTTTTACTTAGCATTTAAAGTCTTCCTAAGCTGACCCTGGTTACTCTTCCAGTGTTGTCCCCTGTTGCTCCCTGGTGACAAGGAGGAATTGATGTTTTGGCTCCCTACATTTGCTGTGACACTTCCTAGAAGCAAGGATTGATAGGATTAGGCCCCAGCTGTTTGAACTGGAGAGAAAGGGCCCCAGGGAAGAAGGAAATCCATGTGTCTGTCTACTTGGGATGGGAGGACAATAAGAATATAGCAACTAATTCCTCAAAAATGTTACCTGCCACCTACTCAAATAAACAGGCACATGCTACCTACGTGTGTGAATTTTGCTATGTTTAAAACTGGGGGGAAAAGAGGAGGTTTAAAAAAAAAACCAAACAGATTGGGATAAAGTCTTCTTCTCTGAGAGGTTGCTCTGGTGAGCCCTGAGATGGGTGTTTTTACAGGGTCCTCTCATGACACAAGCAACATCAGAGTTGCTTCCTCTTGTAAGACTTAGAGAAAGAAAAGGGGAGAAGGAATTGAGGGCCAATTCCTCTTCTCTGAATCCCAGTCTCCAAATAAACAAAGATGATTTTAGTAAAATGAGTTCTTGCTGACTTTATAATGTCCTGTTACTAGCATTGGAGCCAGGAGACCTGAGTTCCAATTCCAAGAGTGCCTCTAACTAGCTATGTGATCTGGGACTGTCCTGGCTCTTCTCTGAGCCTCAGGTCTTTATTTCTACAACCAAAGGACTGAACTCATTTGTGTAGATTCCTATTACCCAATTCTATACTTGTTCAATTGTCGACCAGTAAAATATTTCCTTCTATTTATCTATTCCTGAATTTTACATCAGTCTTCATATTCTCTTTATTTCTTTTTTCTTCTCATTCTATCTGCTTAGCCAAGCAAGGCATAACACTTGTCAAGCCATTCTCTAGATTCTTGACTTGGGTTTACAGAGTACATTCTGCCCACTGAAACGGTTGTAGAATTGAGCCTCCTTGGCTAGGACTCCAGCAGCCAACAGACCTTGCTTGACTCCAGGCTGTCTAGGACCCTTTCCAGACCTGAAGATGGTGAGAGCTAAGGATTCTGATCTGTAAGATGTCATGCAAACTGTTATCCCAACTGCAGCATCCTCCAACAATGTTTCCCATTTAAATCGTCCTATTTATGAAATTAATTTTTCACAGGGAAAGTAAATTTAACAGTAATATAAGCTGCCCTAAAAACACACAAACAACAACAACAGTGACCAAACTGAGACTAGGACAGTTGTTCTGATGGGAAAGAAAGTAAACAGTCACCCAGCTCAGCAGTCTTAGCACAATCTCAAAATTTTGTTTCTGAACCCCATGATAAGGACCTTGAATATATATATATATACACACACCTAAGGTTGATATAATTACTCCTTGAGGTAAGACATCATCCAGACGAAAGATCTGGAAGAATGATGAAGTTTTCCACTTTAAGAAATGACATGGTGATGTCACCTGAGCTCAGGTGCAATGATGAACCACAATACCCCAACACTCCTGAACAAGCGGCAGGGCACGCATGGCAGGCTCTTCTCCATCAGCCTGCGAAGATGTGTATGATGTTAAAATGAGTCAAGCCAACACCAGCGAAATCTATAAGAAGTCAGAAAGCTAATACAAACTGAAAATGCCACATACAGTGGAGTTCTGCTGTCCTTTGAGCCTTATCTTTTTACCAACCTCAGATGACATCGGAAAGGATCCCTGCAGAACATTTTCAGACCAGTTGTTTAAAATATTTTTCTCCCAGTAAAGTTCTTTCCTTTTCTTAGTGTTTCATTTCACTCATTAACGCAATTACCTGTCTTCAGCATCTCTGACCTCTTCATGTGACAATATTTATTGAGTGGCTTCTATGCCCAGGGACTGGGTTAGGGTGGCACAAAGCTGAATAAGACACTATCCCGAACTGAGAGGGCTCATGGTCTAGTCAGAGAAAACGACACTTCAAGAATGACAGATAAGGTGTACCAAGAAAAGACACATGGAAAGGGAACTCGTTTCTATAACTAATCAAACAGGATGGCTTGGTTTTCTCAATAAGTCATAGACTATCAATGCCAAGAGGGACTTTACTCATTATTATCTGTTCTGACCTCCTCATTTTACAAACAGAGACAAGAGAGCAGAAGGGATCACACAATTTAAAAGCTGAGGTCAATATGCAAATTCTTTCTCTGTTATTGGCTGATGGCTCACTGTATGTTTCTCAAATCGTTTTTGGAACTAGATGAAATGAAATCATAAATAGACTATTGAACAAAATCCATTATGTTTTCTAACTAGAAATATACAACATATAGCTCATCAACATTCGTTAAGCAAGATTATGCTCCTAAGATTACTATAATCAAGTCACTGTCATTTGCCTTGTCTCTATATGTTAAAGTCATTGCTTAACCCACCATTCTATCACTATTCTTAACTATTATGGTCCATTGAAAACTCATCATTAGACTGGTCATATTCTCTACATTTTCACAGCACTCTGTAGTTCAAAAGTATTTTAAAGCCCACTGTGTCCATTTTGTTTTGAGAGTCAGGTCGTAGGCTTGGTAGCTCTAAGGGACATAGTAAGTAGAAGGAGGTTCAAAATGGAGCCAAGCGCGTGACTACAGTGTTGTGAAATAAGACCTGCAAAGCCAGGTGAAGGAGCCAGGATTCCTGGGACTGCTCTTGTGGGCGACACAGGCAGAGGAGTGCCGGGGAATGGATTTCAGTCCATGAAGTCTAGTGAACTGGAAAGAAGCAAGTCAATAAACACTTACTGAGTCATTTCAGTGTGCACAGCTCCATGCTAAGTGCAGCCAAAGATGAATAAGCAAGGCACCCCCCTTCAAAGAATGTTTTGGATGGCTATGTGATCTCCTTGCCACAGAAAGTGGAAGGCATGAGTGAGCAGAAACCACATGGCTGAGGGAAAGGTAGCTGTACAGATTCCTAAGGTATGGCCTTAGCTTCTCTAGTGAGTTTGAATTCTTCCCAGCTAATGACACAAAGAAGGAAGAAAGGAAGGGAGAAAGGAAGGAAGGAAGGAAGGAAGGAAGGAAGGAAGGAAGGAAGGAAGGAAGGAAGGAGCTGACTCTTCCCTGAATGGCACACATGACCACTGAACACATTCGGGCAGAGCTGGAGGATAGCATGTCACAGGAGGGGTAACCTAAACGCTTTTCCATGAACACCGTATAGGTTGAACTCTTGGATGGTGCTTCATTTCAAAGCCATTTAGTGGATTCTCATGAGTGAGTTTCTACTCACTTTATAGACAATGGGATTTTAATAGTATTTGCTTAGGCTGAGAGGCCAAAAGGACAATGTTTGTGATGATTAAAACTTGGGGCTCCATGGCTGAGTGCTACTGAGGGTATAGAGAAGCAGCTAGGGAAACTGAGAGGATGATCACAGAATGGAGACAGGAAGGCTCTCAGCAGGAGTCACAGACAGGGGTTACAAGTTATTAACCACCTTCAAGTATATGAAGGGTGATCAGAAAGTCCCATGAATCCTCAAATCAAAATGAGAAGGTAATGGGGGTAGGTAGGGGATATAGGGACTAGAGTAGAAATCGTTAGAAACCTACAGTGAAGACAGAAATTCAGAAAGGAAGGACAAGTTTGAAACTCATTTACCAGAGACATTAAATGGGTAGTTGGCGCTTCAGAGCTGCTAGCTGTGCTTTGGTCATCTGGACTGCAGGTCCTCTTTGCTCACTGAACATAGCCCCTGCTCTGCTTACCAAATTGGCCAGTCCTCCCAGCAGATAGCCCGGGGCCCCCTCCAGCCTCCTTTCCCACAGCTCCTACCTGGCCCCATTGGTTCTCTCTTCTATAGTTCCTATCTGTACCCCTCCCCAGAGATCTGCTGATATACTCTCCATCCTTCAAGACTCACCTCTCAGGCCACATCTTACAAGAAGTTCTTTCTGGTTCATTCCCCAGATGGGGGTTGTGCTCACTCCTCCCCCTAG
The DNA here is from genome assembly GCA_004027555.1 of Craseonycteris thonglongyai. Classification (NCBI taxonomy): domain Eukaryota; kingdom Metazoa; phylum Chordata; class Mammalia; order Chiroptera; family Craseonycteridae; genus Craseonycteris; species Craseonycteris thonglongyai. The sequence goes on from PVKE010003884.1 coordinate 16,318, forward strand.
CACGTGGTGCCTCTTTATGACACTTATTTCCTCCTGCATTATAATAATGTGTGTGCTTGTCTGAGCTCCCACCTCCACTCCTTCTTAGAGAATGTCAAGGGCAGTGGCCTGGTCTCTTTGATCTATATATTCAAAGCACCAGGAGCAGGAACTAATGTGTCATAGATGCTCAATTACAGCAAATGTACACCTGGGACAAAGCTTCTGGGATCCTTTAGAGGTGTGTCAGACAGCTCAGCTCGAACACTTGGCCTCTGTCACTAGTTAGGAGACCTAAGGCAACTTACTTCATCTCTGTGTCTCTGTTTTCTCAACTGAAAAATGAGCGTAATAGGACCTACCTCACAGGGACTTCGTTATGGTCTGTTAAAGTCCCTGACATACTGTCTGGACACACTGAATAGAATATGGAAGCATAAGTGTATAATCTCATGTTGATTTCCAAGAGTGCTCTAACTCATTTATGCTACATTTCCACGTGGAAATCTTTGTCTTTTTTAAAGCACAGATAGTGGACTCCCAGTTACCCAGCACCTGAGGGGATCAATAGATGCCGACTAGTGTAAGTAGATGCTCCATTAACCAGTATGTAAGCAAACAACACTTTAAAGCAGCTGGCAAAAATCTCAAGCAACCGGCAAAAACAGGAATGCTAGTAGGCAATTTGTTAACAAAGATTCAAAATAGCAAGTCAAAGAGATTTTTCTCAAAGCCATTTATCAATTTATCCACCCATCAAGTACATGCCACTGTGAGCTGTGGAAAGGCCTCCAAAAATGAGAGTGAACACAATGAAATCCCTGCTGTCATGTTATCACAGTCTCTCTGGGCAGAAGTCATCACTGTCTAGATAGAGGTATAAGAAGGGCTTTCGGCCATTCCAGACAGGAAAGTGACGGGAAAATGTGTGCGATGCATGATGGGGAAAGAGGGGGAATCGGAAAGTGTGGCAGGCTTCACAGAAGACCGATGATCAAGCTGGACCCTACCAGGCGAGCAGGAAGAAGTAAGAGGAGATAGACGCAACTACAAAGAGCAGCATGTGCAAAGGGACACAGTGCTGACAATCCATGTTCAGGAAATGGTGAGGTCAGCAAGCCTGAAGGAACCTGAACATCAATGCACAGTATTCTAATACGCATGTGGACTTCACTTCAAGTGGACACATTCCCACCAATTTAGTGATGCATCCCAGAAGAGATCATCTTACTGCTATAAGAAATGTTGTTTCCTTATTTCTTCCCAAATGATTTGATGACTATTTTCCTGAATTATTATTCTGATTTCTCTTGGAAAACAAATGCCTTTAGAAAGTCCATGTGGGCCCAGGGGATAAGACTCAGGCAGCCCAGGGTCAGAACTACTCAGCTCATCCAAGGAGCAACCAATTCCTATTCTCTGACCCACTCCAATATATGAGGTGATTTCAGTCCTTGAGAGCCAGCAAAGAGAACACTTAGGGCTTCTAAACTCACAAGGAACAGGCACAGAACTCATTAGACCTTGTTTCGTTTCTTCCCTCAGTTATTCTCCGAGGACAAAGGAAGATGGATGCAGCCAGAGGCCTCTTTCATAAGAGCGCCAACGGGGAGGAAATTTTGTTCCTAACTGCTGGGAGCTTGTTTGGCCAAATGCAATGACTGGAGGTCAGAAATTACTACTTTTTCTTTCTAGTGCATAGAGGAGGGGAGACCAAGACTTGAACCACATTCATCCTCTCTCTCTCTCTCTCTCTCTCTCTCTCTCTCTCTCTCTCACTCTGGTGCACACACACTTTCATTTTCGTAGACCTTTCCACAGCCCCCAGTGGCACATGCCTGATGGGAGAATAAGTTGGCAAACTGCTTTGACATCTTCATATCAAATGAGACTTAACTGCCACCTCTTGAGATGGGAGTGTAGCCTTACTGAAACCACACAGGCAAAGCTAAGGTCCCATTAGGCTGTGCTGTATCTGTCAATGACGTGGAATCTCTTGGGAATTAACTACTTAAGCAGGCTTTGCATGGCCAGAACATATGATCTCAGCAGCTTTTCCCCCCAAGACGCAATATGGCCTGTTGAGATCCAGACTGTTGTTCATTTGATCACTTTCCTTTAGGTCTCAAAGTCTGGGTGGGGCTGGGGCCTGGGAGTTGCAGGCTCCGCAGACTATCAGCCCTTCCTCCGGTCAGTTCCTCAAGCCAGTGCATTCCCTGTGATTCCTTAAATGTGTTCAAAAGAAAGGGAGTCAGGCTGTGTCCATGTGAGCTTGAATAAATCACTTCTCTTTCCTAGACCTCAGTTTTCTCACCTGTTAAAAGGGGTTAGAGATGGGGAACTAAAGAAACCCTGACTTAATTGATCTGGAAAGGGGGCTCTTTTTATTATTTGGTTTGGGATATTTGGGGGTGCGAGGACAGAGGAATTGTGGTTCCTTGTGTGCCTTCGTAGGGGGCCGCACTGATTACAGGGGAGGAGGGTAAACTGGCAGCAATCACAGTCTGCTGTGTGGAGGCCACGGCCTGCTTTCCAGAAGCAGAGGCTTCCCAAGTGCCGAACTTGTATTATGGACGCATGCTGGAGAGGAAAGCGCACAGACAGACTGGAAGTCCCAGGCCGGGGGTGGTGAACCTATAGCACGTGTGCCCAAAGTGGCACGCGGAGCAATTATGTCGGCACGCGGAGCTGTGAATACCATTTAAAAAATTATTGTTTATGCTCTTATAGACATAAAAATAATAGATACCTCTATCTCACTCGATGGGTTGGCATGCGAGTCGAGCGAGTATACTCTTATTTCATAAACTTTGGCACTCAATCGCCAAAAGGTTCGCCACTCCTGTAGGACCTAGGGGAATCTAATCTCTGACTCATTGAGATTATGACCAGGGCACACCCCTATTGTAGGGCCTCAGTTCAACTTGTGGATGAAATGAATGTGGTAGACAGACGCTAAGGAGGCCCCCATGGTTTATGCCTCCCGGTATTCACACTCTTGTGTAGTCCCCTGCCCTCAAGTGTGGGCAGGACCTGTGACTTGTCTCTAACCAATAGAATATGGCAAAAGTGGTGGCATGTCCCTCCCATGATGACATTACGCAAGAGTGTAATGGTCATCTTCCTAGCACCCTCTCTCTATTGACTGTCTCCCTCGCTGGCTTTGATACAGTAAGCTGCCAGATAGAGAGGTCCATGTGGCAAGGAACTGATGGTGACCTCTGGCTGATAGCCAGCCTGCCAGGAGCCCAGGCTCTCTGTCCAATAACCCTCAAGGAACCAAATCCTGTCATTAACCACACAAGCTTAGAAGTGAATTTTTCTCCAGTCAAGTTTCCAAGGAAGCCCTAGCTCTGGCTGATAGCTATATGAGAGTCCTGGGAGAGACCCTGAAACATGGGACCCAGCTAAGCTATGCTGACCCACAGGAACTGGGAGATAATAAATATGTTTGTTTGAAGCCACTAAGATTATGGTGATTTATTACCCAGTAATAGATAAGCAATACAGTGAAGCAGTTGGAACCTCCTTCTATACCTTCTATTCACATGGAGTATGGTAATTATATTCTTACACTGTCAGCATTAGACATAAATGAAACCACTCCGTTATAACATAGACAAACATTGTATGCAGCTGTCACTTGCTGGGTTGAGAATAATTTCTCTCTAAGACTCCTAGGGTATTTGTTCTATATTTAAATTCTCATTTAATCAGGCCTCATTTCCAGGCTTTTTACTACTGATTGCAAACAGCATACTCACGTGCGCTGGTCCACATTCACACACATGGGCCCCACATTACACTGAATTTAATTAAGGATTGCCTGGAAATAAAATGGCTCCAGCAGAAAAGAGGGTTCCTCTGAGACAGCTTTTTCTAGGACACGCAGGAAGCTGCTTGGCTGTCATTAGTTGGTAATGTTGGTTCTGAGAGAAAGGATCAAGTCAAAGAATCTACCAAAATGAATTAAGCCTAAGGAAGAATTAATCTAGCAAGGAAGCCTCAGTTCTACAATAACCATATGACCACTTGCATTTTAATAGCCGCTAACGATGTTGGGCTTCATTTTATGAGCAGATTTGCTACGAGTGTGAAGGAGCCTTGGTGAGCTGTTATCCAACACGTTTTGTTCCTTTCCAAGCCCGCTTTTCTGAAATCCTGACATCTTCTACAAATAAAATCAACACATGGACTGCCTCGTTTTGGACACGAAAGGAGCAAAAGCAGAGTTCAGCTAGTATCTGAGGTAGTGGCTCTTGGAATGTTCCAGAATGGTTCTGCAGAAACATGTCCCACGCACACCTTGGAGTATGAGAGTAAGTCTGTGATTCTCCATCAAGGGCCTTCTGGAATGGTTGGGGTAGCCGAACACTCCGCTCCAGGAGAACCTGACCCATGCAGCTGCAACTGCGACAGACTTAAGAGCTAGACGTGGCAGGTGCATGAGGAGGAGACATTCTGAGACCAGCACTGGGCTAGGGGCGCCAGTGAGAGTCATCCTCAGCAAATGTTTCTGAACAAATGAATGAAGCATTTATTCCTGCTCTTCGAGGCCCAGCACTTCCGCTTTGTCATCAAAGGAAGAGGAAGACCCACCACTATCTTCAAGCAACTTACAGAGAGGACAGGTAGGCAAGACTCATGAAATAGCCAAATATAAGCCTGTAGGTAAAGACGGGGTCAGGGTGGCCATTCACTGAGCCTGGGGGAACTGGGGGAATAAATGTCAGGATACAGGAATTTTTCTGGTGACTCCTAAATCCTTAGCAAATGGTTGGATTAGGCAAGGAGTTTACAGATATTTCTTTCTTTCTCTTATTAGGATCTGACATTGTGGTTTTAATTTGCATTTCTCTAAGGACTCATGATCTAGGACAAATTTTCATTTGCTCATTTGCCATCCTTATGCTCACTTGGGTTAAGTGTCAACTGATGTCTTTTGCACATTTTTAAAAATTTGGATGGGTTTCTAATTTTTGAGGTTTGAGACCTCTTAATATATTCTGGATACAAATCCTTTGTTGGATATGTGATTTTAAAATATTTTGTTCTGTGTGGACATTTCTTGATGAATTGCATTAAGCTTGAAAAGTCTCCTGTGGCTGTGACCCAGCAAAAGGCCCTTGGAATTCTAGGTTGAAGATAAAGTGAAGTGTCCTTTGTCCTTCAGGAAGTGTCCCCTGGGCTCAGGCCCTGAGCAGCGAGGCCCGCAGTGGAGGACAGGGGCCTCGGCCTGGGAGGGCCACTGGCCCAGTGGGGAAGCCAACGAGGAGCTCCGGCTCTGAGGAGGGCTATCTTTGCTCCCAACCGCCCGGGTAGCTGGGCCACAGTGGAGCAGGGAGTAGCGGCTTGGAGCCCCCGCCCGGCCACTGGAGCACAAGGACAGCCGCCTTTGTGCATCCTGGGCTCATGCGCCCTGCTGGGCAGCAGCCTTCAGCAAAAAAGCACCCCCACCGCGGCGCCATACCTGGCTCTTTGTCACCAGCTGTCAAAGACTTCAGAAAATCAAATTTATTTCCCGATTACAGCCGGCGCGCCCCTTTGTGCAGTGAGGTCTCTTTAACTGTTGAAACTCCAGGAGACATTGTGAAGGCCTTTAAGGCACAAAAGAAAAGTCTGCCAGCTCCTGGGCCCTGACCCCCACCGGCTGACTTCCCAGCCCCTGTGGGAACTCGCCGTGGAAGTTCTTCTCTCAATAAAAATTGCTAACGAGCCCCAAGACGTTGGGTTCTCAAGTGTCTTGCCTGTTAAAGAGGATAAATCAATAGGCATCTTGAGTTTGGCGGGAGCGTTTCCTTTTTTTCGCTCTCAGGAATGAATAGATGAATGATAACTCCATTTCTTACCAGCCCCGCGCTATCCTCAGCTCGCCCCAGCACGTCCCACTTCATCCCGAGTTTTCAGCACTCATAGCTCCTCTCCATGCCGAAGTCCTCCAGCAGCAACAGGCTGATCTGAAAACGCCTGCTAGGCCGCCTTCCCAGCTGCCTAAGGCACCTGTGCATAAAAGGAGGTTATCATAATTTTCCTTGATCAGGTTATTTCCTGCAATGAATACAAAATATTGCCATGCCCAGTTTTTGTTTTCTACTTTTTGGTGATTGTGTGGGAGCAAAATGCCCCCCCCTTTTGTCTTAAATCAATAAAAGGAAAAAGGCCATCTAGAGTAGGCACATGCCTACACCTCTGGCCTACATTTTTTGTGTCCACTCGTAAAGTAATATGTAGGAGAGATGGTTATGGTCATATCTACCAACACACCACATCAATCTAATTATCTCTCGTGTGAAAACCGTTACAAAGACCATCCTCATTCATACATTATAAAACAATATGGAGCACTGTCATTTGAATTAATAGTCACAAAGCAAAGAAATACATAACAGGATAATCTGGTCCATTGGTTGTAAATTATGCATGGTGTTATGCTTTTGCAAATTCTAGAAAAAGAACAGTAGTGATATATAGCACTTGGGCAGAAGTCTTTTTTTTCTCTACCTCTTTTTCTATGGTGAGAATTTGCAGATGTCACTCACTAGTTCTGTGACTGAACAAAAGCGAATATAAATCAATGCCACGTTTGTTAATAAACAGCATTCCTCTCTTCATGCACATCTGTGCGTCTCCACACACACTCATGCACACGCACACACCATAAGCACATCGCCCACTCAGCTTCCCCATAATTTCACAAAAGAGTAACTCTAATGTTTTCAGCTTCGCAGGGAGCTGGTGGGCACAGCGGTGAATTGGATACCTACACCACACAAGGCCTGAGAGGCCTAATCAAATAAGGAAGCCACTTGAACTGAATTCCCAGCAGGAGGGAGAGGGAGGCCTGAAGAGGTTACAGGTACTTTTTATCCAGCCTCGCAGGAGAGCACAAACTTCCTGCTGCTAGAAATTTGTCTGCAAATTTTTTCCTCATTCAGACAGAGAGCTGGGATCCAGGAGACACTGGGTCGATATGATAACTTGATTAAGTCTGGGACAGATGACATGGGAGCACCAAGTCAGCTCAAAGGAGTCTGCTCTCCTCTTTAACCTCTCCTTGGGAGTCTACAAATTATATCTCTGAATGTATCAGCCCCCTGGCATCATACACATTTGCCGTCTGCTTAAATGTATGTCAGTTATTCATAGGAGCCCTTATGGAATTCCCACCATATTTTCATTTCTTGTCTCCCTTTAAAAAAAAAATAAAAGTGTAACCTGTTGAGTTGTTCAGACAATGGCTCCAGCCTGCCTCTTCCTGCCGAAATCACTTCGGAGGGAGAAGTCGGTTTGTCTGCCAAAGTGTTCAGAGAATCATTTGAATGGGCCCTGGGCAGCTGGAATGTATCCAAGGGAGAGACACTGCACGAGATGGAAGGGTTTGGAAATCGTGTTCAGTGAAGCATGCATGGAAAACCTGGGGATTAGCCCAGAGAAGAAAACACAGAGAGAACTTGAGATCTGAAGACGTGCTAAGGGGAAGAAGGATGAGTGTCTTCCGTGGGCCCCCAGAGAGCCCAGGGAGAGGCAGGCTTTCACAAAACGCCCGCCAAGTGCCTGGATGAGAAATGGGCCACGTGCTGGGGCCGCCCCAGGCGGATATGAGGAAATCTTCAGTGTGGCCACAGCTGTAGGATTCACAACTTGCCCTTCTGGTATGTGAGCCAAGAGACAGCCCGTCACTGCGAGGCTGAGAAACTTCAGCTCCAAGTGTTGTGGAGGTTTAACTGAGGGTTAATTTAGCAAACAATACTATGTGCAGATTTTTAAGTGTACAGGTCAGTGAGTTTTGACATATGTAACCACCATCCAAGTCAAGATACAGAACATTTCTTCCATCACTCCAGAAGTTTCCTTGTACCCTCTTTCCACCCCCACCTCACCCCCAGGCAATCACTATCCTGATTTCTGTCACTCTAGATCAGTTTTATCTGCTTTAGAACTGCACTGAAATAGAATCATTCAGTCCATTCTCTTTTGGGTCTGGCTTCTTTCACTTGGCATGCTTTTAAGGTTCATCTGTGTCGTTTGCTCCTTTTTATTGCTGAGTACTATTTCCTAGTGAAGAAATAATGCCTTTTGTTTGCCCATTGTCCTGCTGAGTAATATTGGGTTGTTTCCAGTCTGGGGTTATTATGAATATAGTTACTATGAACAGCCTTGCACCATTTTTTTGTTGCTGGGTTAGGGCATATACCAAGCATCACTTCAAATCAGACTGCAAAGTAAAGGAAGCCTGAGGTCATAAAAGGTATGCTCTTCGATCAAGACAAGGAACAGTTTCTGGGACTTGACAGTTTCTGGCTGTCCACGTCCTCCCCAGAAAGTACAAACTGCACCCCCATACTTTCACTGGGACATAGGAGGCATACATCAGGACTAAGAGAGGGCAGCTAGAGTCCTACATGAGCAAGCATATCTATCTCAACAAAATGAACATTGGCCATCATTCAGGTCTATTTAAAACATCTGAATTCATATCTACTAAGCTCCTACTATGTGCTAGGCCCATGGGTTCACTAGGGGCTATGGGAACAAAGCTGAAATTGATGAGCCTCTGTCTTTGAAGTGCTTGCAGTCTGAAAAGAGAAATACAATGAGTAATAAATCATGAAACCATAACCCGGTGTTCAACGAACACTTACAGGTCACCTGCTTTGCTGGTGTGCTGGGGAGATGGTCAGAAACCTGCAGAGAGGGGGGCGAACCCACTCCTCTGAGCACTGGGGAAAGAGCCTCCCAGCCTGGGAGAATGAGTCCCATCCAGAGAGGGGTACATCAGGCCAAGGGACTGGTTGGATTTGAACTTGGAACAGGTTTTCCAGAGCCCAGATCTGCTGTGTCACCTTGGGACATGGAATCTCTCTATGCCAAGGGTCTCCATGCATCCTTATTGTCTTGCCTCAGGATGACACAGACATGAAGACTTTGAAGGTCACATCAAAGCCATCAAAACACAGAATGTCAATGCTAGATGGCCCCTTAGACTAGAGTTTATGTTCCAGTGGGGAAACCCCAGGGACAGATGGGGAAACTGAGGCCCACACTGAGAGAAGTTACTTTCCCAATGTCACAGGGCAAGAATGTTTTTTCCTCCCAGTACAAACATTATTCTACTGTATCAGTTTGCCGTTTATTATAAAGTTCTTACAATATGGCAGAGACCAATTCATAGTGCTGGTATTGGAGGGATGAGAGTAGCACATTCTCTGTAGTCTCAGCAGGTTCATCAATCAGACTTTGCCTGTGAACAGCTATTATATTTGGAGAAACATGTTTTAGTCCAGAAGTTACCTAAACGGCATGATAGAAACAGTACACCATGTTATGAGAGGCATGTATAATTATGGCTTAATTGTCTTCTGTACCATGTTGTTTATTTTTCCAACTGTTAGCTTTTGGTTTATTTCCTTGTCATTTTTCTATGCACAGGTTTGACAACTGTGTAATCATAGAATACTGTATAAACTACTTCATATTTTGCTTTATTCATAGAGTAAAACTTCCTTACTTTGGCCAAACCAACTCTGGCCTTTCAAAACACTGACACATATTGTACTACCACAAGGGGGAAAAAAAGTCGTGACTATATTGGAGTTCCACACTGTCTTCCAAACAGTTATTAACAGATTTGTTTACAGAAAAAAAAAAAGAAATTGTTTTGAATTTATTCAAATCTAATAGGAATTCAAAATTAATTTGCACCTCCGAGGGAACAAAGACACCCATGTTCTCAACTCCTGCTTTGTGGTTTTTAAATAATAGTGAAAATTATAAAGTACTGTGTCCACACACAACACTTCAAATTTTGCAAAACATCTTTCTATCTATTCTTTTCCTGGAGCCCCTGACAAATGGTCAAGGCATGTGTTATCTCCATTGTGCAGTTAAGGAAACAGAGGCCTGAGGATAAGCAACTTATCCACGTTCACACAGGCAGCACTCCCACGTGGCCTCCACACCACTCCGCCCACGGAGCAATGCAGCCCCAGCCCCTCATAGCACCCAGATAAAAGATGAGGAATGACACCATTAACAGAGCAGTTCTTCTTCTTTTTTAAGATTTATTTTATTGTTTGAGAGAAGGTGAGAGAGAGAGAGAGAGAGAGAGAAGGGGGAGGGCCCAGAGCAGTCTTCATAGTTGTACATCATTAGTTGTGACATGGTTTCATTCCACACAGGTGGGTGTGGGGCTGTGTGGGGTGGGAACTGAACCAGGGACCTCTTGCATGGGAGGTGAGAACCTTTGCTGTGTGCCATCCCAGCTGTTAGCAGTTGTGCCTGGGCCGGGAGTCGAACCCCGGAACGCATGATCGCAAGGCAAGAGCTCAATAGCTAACCTATCCAGGCACCCCCAAAGAACTCTTTTTGAGTTAATTGTGAGATCTGTGGTCACAGAAGATTTTTTTAAACACATAATACCTATTTCTATATGGCTCCTGCCAGAAACAGGGCTGGCTGAACAATTTGCAGGACTCGGTGCCAAATGAACACTATAGCATCTCTTGTTCAAAAAGCAGGAAAAAAATATGCCACTAAAGTCTTAAAATATAAAGCTTTTTTTTTTCTCTTGACTCTCCCTCAGTTTAATGTGGTTTTTATTAGTCTCATTGCAAGTAAGGAGAAATTAAAATTTTACATTATTACTATGCATATTACTGTTCATCTTTAGATTGTACAATCTCAATTTTAAGTGCAAATATAAGAGCATTTAATTCCTATGCAGAATTACCCAAATTATAGAATGTGGGCTCTGCAGCTCATACATGCACACACTTTTGTTCTGATCAGAACAGTGGAAGTGCTGTTGCAAACTGCTCAGCTGCTCTTTTTCACTCTGCAATACACACACATTCCCCCAGGGCACTGATGAGGCTGCTGAAAGCCAAAGCAACTCTGCATTATCCCATCTCTCCCTCTCTTCTGTCCTTTCCAGTGTAAACGATTGGCTAATATGGGAAGTCACGTGAGTTGGAAAGATAAGATGGGGTTCTTTGGTCAGTCATGTTTCTTAGAAGGCCATTGTCTTTTCTCCTGCATTCTTCCATTCTGGTTTGAGGAGAAAGCATGCGCTCTCAGGGCCGTCAGTACCCTGCTTACTCAGTCGCAGACATAGAACACTTACCTTGCTTTCCGTCTCCCTGAACCCCATGCATTGTGGGCCCCACGGGAACTCTGTGCTCCTGGGGCCTGGAGAATGTGCCGTCTGAATGGGGTAACTAGCAATCGCGGTAGGCAAGCATATTGCATCTGTCTCCCTGGTCCCACTCTTTCACTGAACTTCACTCACAAAACTGAAGATCCACATGAAATTATTTAGAATGTCAAGATAGGGACAGCAGAGTAGTAAACCAAACACAGAGTCCTGGGAAAACGCATAGATCACTGTCCATGAAGCCAGCCCTGGTCAGAAATCAAAGTCAGCTTTGATTGCTATTCATCTAGAGGCTTTGAGGGTGTGAACATGTCTCGCAGGCCTGAACTATAGCCAAACTCCTAGATGAGTTCCAGAATGGACACCCTTCCTCACCACACGCCTGGAACTGATAAGGCTCAGAGAAACGCTATCCTGGCGGGAGATGGAATTTCACCACTGCTTCAGTCAGCAGCCACGTGCCCGTAGCTGGGAGACTTGGGGATGAAAAAGGAAGAGGGCACAAGTCAGCTGAGCACTGCTAGAGTTCAGTGGAAGGAGTCTCAGCAAGGAAATGCTATCACAAACAGAAATTAAGGGAGAAATCCAAAATGTCACCATAATCTACCGATGCTCTTCTTTCTCCAAAATAATAACAATAATCTCGTCAAGTAACTCATCACTGAAGATATCTTTCTGGCCCATGAAGGACGATCCTTGGACAACTGTGATAGAGTGGAAAATGTCAGGGAGTCTAAGTTCTGGTCATAACACTGACTCTTTCTTGATATATGTCTGTAGGTGGGTCACCTAACTTCCCTGCACCTTAGCTCTCTTATCTGTAAAATGAGAATAATGACTTCTAATCCAGGGGTAGGATTGCTTTTTAGGATTCAACTAAAGAATGGATTGTAAGCTGAAAAATCACTGAACACACAGGAAGGCTTGTATATATTGCATTGGCATGTTCGTATCCTGTGTATAAATGGCGCATATCATATACAGACCCCATCAGGAAATTTCACTCTGGGGCAGAGTGATTTACAAAGCCTGCTCAGAAGTGGAGTCAATTAAGGTCAGCTTTCTATGTTGCTAAACAACAGTGGATTGTGGGTTCAGTAACGTTGAAAGGCAGGCCCAACACACCCCTTGAAACCCGGCTTTTGAGAAGGTTCAAAGGAATGCGAAACAAAAGCTTCTCTTTGTGATGTTTTCACTCTTCCCTTATTGTCCTCCTTCACCCTCCAAGGGCCTTCCTGTAAAGAAAGGGGCTGCTAATGTGGTGAGTGGGAGTTTAAAATTGTCCTGGGCCAACAATATTGGCACATTCTGCCAGGCCTCATTACAGAATCATCTGAAATGCTTGAGAAGTGTTTCCCACTCATTAGCATAAATAGCAGAAAAACTCTTTCACAAACAAAGCAGGTTCCATCTGCCCCCAGTATGTCCTCACCTTGACTTCAAATGGCCAGTCCCTCCCCCAGCACAATATCGGGGGCGCTGGCCTCCAAGGCCCCAAGCACCCCACTTCAGAACTGCATTCAGTGAAATATCAACATGGTAACCTGCATGTTTATTCATTGGCCAGCCCCCTCCTTTTAATGGAGTCCTTTCCCTATTGTGACCACTTGATTCTTTCAGACCTAAAGGGGATAGGCAGGGAGAGGCTTCCTTTCCAAGCCGTTGGGATCCTTAGCAACCCACACCTCATGAGTGGGTTGACCAGGCTAATTAGGTTTGTTCTGCCTTTTTGGACCAAGCATATTTTGTCAGGTAGTCGGCTGTGGGATTAAAGAGTCATTAATCACCCAGGCTTGAAGCTGACAAGGTAGCTTTTACAATGAAGTCCACTTCCCTGGTGTTGGCAGGAGCCAAGGAGGGATCTGTTTTGCATTACACTGCAGAATACTATAAGGGCTTCTCCCCTCAACCTCAAGACTTCCACCATGGGCCCTGTCCTATAGGAGGCTGGGTGGAGATAGCATCTATCTCGCAGACAACCTGTGCTCACAGTCGCTGGGTGGAGTTGGTTCTGAGAAGGGCATTTCATAGAACGAGATTAGAGCATGACAGAGTTGCGTGGGGGTGGGGCGCCTTAGTCACCATCCACACAGCCCCACATTTTACTAAAGAAATCACTAAGGCTCAGAAAGGGGAGCGACTTTCCTAAGGATACCTAGCAAGTCACTGTGAGAACCAAGATTAGAACAGGCATTTCACCGCACTGCCATCACATCGGAATCCAAATCTGTTTTTTATAACCAATTTCAACACAGTTGATACTGTTGTGTTTGGCAATTCAGAGTACCCTGAGTTCTTAAGAGGAGGAGAAGGGAAATCATTTTCATGTACCAATTACTACAAAAGGCTAGACATTGAGCTAGGTATTTTGTATACAAATGGTTTAATTTCAATGGGATGACTAGTATAAGTGCTAAGCAACTATTAGTTCTCACTCAACACAACCGTTTACCTACGTAGGTATTGTTATCTCTATTTTTTGATGGAAAAAGAAATCAAGACACAAAAAGTTTAAGTATTATAATTCTACAGCCTGTATTCTTTCTCTGGTATTAGACGGCCTTTTGAAAAGATGAGAAGAGTTCCCTAAACTCAGGTGTTCTTGTGAACTTTCACTATTATTTACGTAAATCATAAATTAAAAGTTTTGGTTACTCATTTAAATATCAGATTATAAATATTTATCATTTTCCTTTTATCCCTTAGATTTGTGATCATTTTGTCTCTGCTGATGTTCTCTTGTCTTCTTCCTTTGTCTTTTCATTAATTTCATAAACATTTATTGAGCACCTGGGATACAAAGCGCTGGGGATGCTGAGATTAAACATGTCTGGTTGCATGCCCCCTTTCTTAGGAAGTAACTGGAAAATGGGCTCCTCACAAATAAGAGAGTAAATCCAAAAAGAGACAGACAAGGGATGCAGGGAACCCAGATTGAAGGGAATCCCAAGATACTGCAGGGGGGTCCCAGGAACATGAGAGAACAGGAGGTGCGGAGGGCCCCCAGCCCCTGCCACTGCAGGTCAGAGCTCCGGGAGAGGTTTCTGGAAAGAGATGAATTTGATAGGACACCTAATCATCCAAATAACTGTGGAGGGGATTTAGATCTTTGGCAAGAGATTGAACATTAATTCTTGCTTAATACAAAGGAAACAAAGCAAATAAAAAAATAAGACCAGTACTAACTCCAAGAAAGAAAAAATAATCTTAGATTATTGAAAAACCCTGTGATAAATGTAATTTATATTTTAACAATGTTGTTGAAAACAAGACGTAGGCACAAAATGGAGTTGCTTATGCTGAGGACCATGTCACCAAACCAAAACTTCATTGAGGTTTCCAGCTTTTACAGAAGTGGAATCTTAAAATAACCAATCAGGAATCACTTGGCCAGCACTAGTGAGGAGAGTAATCTGCCTGATGGACCCCTACTGTCCCTGAAAGTAACCTTCCTAGTATAACTTCTTGTTCCTGCACCCTTCTTCCAATAAAACTATCTCATTTTATATAGCTCTTTGGGGGAAGCCAGGATGGCTCAGTGGGTTAAGTGCTTGCTTTGCAGCCCTGGGGACCGAGGATCGAATCCAGGCCCCTGCCCGTGTAGACTCATATGCTGAACTGGGGTATGTTTCCTATGCGGGAGGCTCCTAGTTCAGTTGTCACCCCCAGGTCCCGCCCCAGGTTTAAGAAGATGTGCCTCCCATATAGGAGGTCCCCAGCCCAGTTTCCACCCTGCACAGCCTCCACCCACCTGTGTGGAATGAAACCATGTCAAAGACTGATGATGTACAACTATGGAGACTGCTGTGGGCTCTCCCTCTTCTCTCTCTTTCTCTCTGTCTCTGTTTCAAAAACAATAAAATAAATCTTTTAAAAAATTATATATAGCTCTTTGGAAAATTTTATATATAGCCTTTTTATTTGCTAGATTCATGCATCATTGAAGAAAGTCAGTAAGATCTTTAAAATATACTCAAAGTTTGTTTTTCAGCAATGTAAACACGGGGTTTTAAATAAATACTTTAGTATATAACAATATTGGAAGCACCTAGAATGAAATAGCACTGTGTACATAAGAAGAATGGCTAGAACAAGGGAGGAAAGAGCTAAACTCCTCTATCATAGTGGGAACTCCAGAGTCAATGCTTAAAACTGAAAAATCAGAACAGAAATACAAGTATGTTAGAGACAACCCTTGTACAACTATTTGACTCTCTAAATGATGTACATGTGAAACTTTGATTAATATAAAAACTAAAATTAAAAAGTCATTGATTAATTTAATTTAAAATATTAGATATTGCATTTGTTGTCAAGAGGTTATCACTGGAAGACCATAAAGCAAAGAAATGTTCTGGTTATACCTGGAACATACTAGCTATTCTGGCCTGTTCAGAGGTGGAGGGAGAGGTGCAGAAAATTCACAGGGGAGGAGATGGAATGGGTTAGCTAATGTCTTGAGTGGATGCAGCTGGGAAAGGGAAGAAGCCCTGGAGAATTGGTTCTACAAACAATGAAAATATGAAGGCAGAAGGAGGTAGAGATTGGAGAGAGAATCCTATAAGGTAACATGGACTGAAACAGAAAATGAACCTGACCCATCCCAGTTTGAATTTCAGCTTCTGTACCTATAGGTCACATGACTTTAGACAAGCTATTAAAGCTCACTAAGCCTCACTTTCAACATCTATAAAAAAATAAATAAATAAAATAACTCCCCTCTTTCTGCTGATTGAAGAAGCCACAATGGGTTTTAGACTATCAATTAAAAAACAGAATCAAAAGTCTCATTTTCATTCCACGAAACATTTTTTGAATACTGTCTATGTTCCAGCTAATACACTATCTTGCTAGAGTTGACTTAATAACAGTTTTGAAATTATTCCTGTTAAACTTTCTCTGACCATCTAGTTGCCAAAGTCATTTTGAATTTTGTTCATTTAAAACATTAGCAATCCTTTTCAGTTTAGTGTTAGCTATTAATATAAACAAAATAAGCATGCTTGCCATTTCACTACTTCAGTTCAAGCACCAAAAAAAAAAGAGAGAGAGAGAGAGAAAAGAAGGAAGGGATGGAGGGAAAAAGAGAGGTTGAGGGGGAAAGAGAGAGAAAAGAAAAATATATCTCCCACAGAGAACTGTTTTTAGAGTTGATGCAGACACATTTATACTCATAAAGCCTCCACCAAATATTTAACACATACTAGTCACTAAATAAAACGTTGTCTTCAAAAACATTACTGGCAAAACTCATAAGGTGGTTTTTCTCTTGTTTCTTGCAACTACACAACATACATGTAGAGATGATTATTTCAAATCTATAGAATGACTCAAAGTCAGAAACGAATGACTTGTACCTCAATTATCAGCCCTATTATGTGCTTAATTTCTGAATGGAATTTTCCGGGTCTGGAGGGATACTGGGATAGCTCAGCAGGTTCAGTGCTTGCCTTGTGGGAGAGGTCTGGGGATTGAGTCCCAGCTTGGGCCCGTGCAAACCCATATGCTGAACTGCAGCACAGCTAGTAACCATCAAGATGGTGGTGAAGGTCCTTGACTCCCACGCGGGAGGACCCCAGTTTAGTTCTGCCCCATGTGGCCCCACATCCACCTGTGTGAAATGAAACTATGTCAAAAACTAAAAATGTACAACTATGGAGACTGCTCTGGGCCCGTCTCTCTTTCTGTCTCTCTGTCTCTCTGTCTTGCCTTCTCTCAAAAACAATAAAATAAATCTTAAAAAAAAAAAATTTAAAGAGACTAAAAATTGTCCATTAAAGCTTTTTTTCATACATGCACTTTTTTCTCTTGTCAAATATTTTCTTAGTTTGAACTCTCCAAATACTACACAGGCAATCTGCCCTTGTGTTATCATTTTCCCCAGGTCCTCATCCCAAGTCTCTCTGGCTCTCTCTCTGCGCCCTGGGGCCCTGAGCTGCTCCTCTTCCACCCACTCTCCCCTCTCTGCGGCTTCACACTCTAGGCCTGTGCTCATCAACGGAAGCCCACCAGCCTCCCCCTTTGGCAGGTGCGCACAGCCCACATCAATGCTGGTCCCCAGGACTTGGGGCTATTTTTTAAAAAGATTTCCATAACAAATGAAAATTTGACTTAGCCTTAGGGAAAAGATAATCAGAGGCTGGCCTCCCAGACTTTCAGGGATTGGGAATGTGTTCCCTAGAGGGTAGGTTTTAAAAAATCAATGCAAATGATATTTACTTGTAGTATTTTGCAGGGAAGGAGGGGTAAAGAGAAGGAGAAAGATCTGTCTGAACAAGAGAGGTATAATTCAAAAGCTGCCACACAGTAAGTGGGAACCTCCAAGAAGGATAGGTCATCACTCTTCGTGTTTGACAAGAAGGTTGATGGGAGAAGTCGTGACCAGACTTGCACCTGCTTTTCAAGGAGCGTGAAAAGCGCTGCGGGCTGAGCCATTCTCGGTCAGGGAGGTGGGAGGGGCTTAGCAGCGCCAGGGAAACCATCCTCCACCAATCCTTCACACAGGTGACCCCTGAGTTAGGAGACACAAGTGAACATTTTATAACCAGAGTGAACATCATGTTATTAAAACCGCAGCTAATAGTTATTGAATGCTCATGTGCCAGACACTGTGCTTAGTATTTTGCATGCAATCCATATTTAATTCTTACAGCAGTTCCATGAAGGAGTGTCCACTATGATTTTCCCTACTTCCCAGACGAGGAAAATGAGGCATAAAACAGTAGGGGTTTGCCCAGGGAAAGCCAGGACTCACACAAATGCCGACTTTTCCCTGATTGCAGAGCTCCCATTTTATGACAGAACCATCTTTAAGGCATTAATTCAGGGGTGTCTAACCTTTTGGTTTCCCTGGA
Organism: Craseonycteris thonglongyai; assembly: GCA_004027555.1. Lineage (NCBI taxonomy): Eukaryota > Metazoa > Chordata > Mammalia > Chiroptera > Craseonycteridae > Craseonycteris > Craseonycteris thonglongyai. Next base: position 34,303 of record PVKE010003884.1, read on the forward strand.
CCACAATGAAAAAAGAAGAGTTGTCTTGGGCCACACGTAAAATACACTAACGATAGCTGACGAGCTTAAAAAAAATTCTCATAATGTTTAAGAAAGTTTACGAATTCAAAGCCATCCTGGGCCCCATGTGGCCTGTGGGCCGCTGGTTGGACAAGCTTGCATCAACTCATATGCATTTTTCCTGAATTTTTGTTAGCCTTCCAAGTAGACAGACAGTCCTGCCTCCAGTGTTTTCTGTAGGACAGTACACAAAAAACCCTACAAATCCAGTCTCCTGCTATCTTTTATAGACACCAAAGTGCAGAGAAATGCCAGGTGTCCTGGGGAGACCTTTTAAAGTAGCCCAGGAGAGAAGAGTGATGAGAAAACCCTCCCAGCCCTGGAAGAGGTCCCTGCAGGCCTGCATGGTCTCAGCCCTTCAGGAGGCAGCAGAGTCTTCTAGGGGGCTCCACGGTGCACAGGAAGGCCCAGCCTGCGAGGGCTCGGGGCTGCTCAGCTTCCCCAGGACCTATCGGGGAGAGCAGAGTCCCGGTACTGAGGGGGCCAATTTCCTCCAGCTGAAAGCACGGGGGCGTGGAGAAGGCTAAAGATCTTCTAAACCAAATAAAGTATTTCTTGCACAAATGAATTTAGGTCCTAAGATTCATCTTCACCATGAAATCACACATTGAGTAGGAGTGGGCAATCCCTCCATCTGGAACTTCTCTTTGCTGCTGTTAGTAAGAGTAGAGGAGAATGATGGTACATTCCCTCAAATGGACAAGATTGGGAAAGAAGATTTGTAGGGTGCAGGGAACCAAGAGTTGGTTTGGGATGCTTTAAGCTCTAGAGATCTATTAAAGTGTCCAGTGGAGATCCAAGTAAGCCTGTAGATATACAACCCAAGGAATAGACAATAATCAAGGAATTTCTGAAGTCTAACAGGAAGAGTTAGGCTAAGGCTGGGGGTAAGGATGGTAAGGGAGAGGCCTAGCTCTTACGTCTCATCACTCAGCCATTGGACAGGCAACACTCCCTAGTGGTTTTGGAATAGAAACTTTTTAGCTTAGTCTTCCAAGAAAAGGGCCCGGGTCTAATCTCTAAGCTGCAGGGATAAGGGACTAATTCCATAACAGATTTCTAACAAATTACTTTGCATTCTGAGCTATGAAGTGTTACCATTACATCAATGAATCAGGGGAAAATCTCAACCTGAACTTTTTCTTTAATTAGTAAAAAGAAAATTTGTTTTCTTAATCCTACTGTCTACAAGTCTACCCTTCAACTGTGGGGCCATGAGGTCTAAACTAGGAAGTACAGTGCACGACCTGTTTTCCACATACAAGCCTGCCCTCCCCCCACCCCCAGTGTCCTCTTGCTGGTGAAGATCCTGGTGACCGGAGCCTCTGTGTCAGTCTTGAAAGGAGCTGTGAGGCTCCATGTCAGGTGCTGTCGTAAACGTCCTTCTTATAAAGCTGCTTAGAATTGGGTCTTCTCTTCCTTCCATATACTCAGTTTTCTCATGGAACTCACCCCTTCCAGCACAAAACCCCCTTTACTGTAACCACTCTCACTTGCCCATCCATCCTGCCACGTGCTAGGCGAGGCATTCTGTAAAACGTGAGGAGACAGACCCATCTTGCTGGTGCCCATCTTTGTGGGTCTAATAGTCTAGTGTGGCAACAGATGTTACACAGGTAAGTGACTAAATGTGTCATTACAAATTGTGATTAGTGCACCTTCAAAGGGGAAGGACAGTGTGCTATGAGAGACAGCCTTCTAATTTGATCATCTGAGAAGGCATCTCTGAACAGGTGGCATGGAAAGGAAGACTTGAAAGATGAGAAGGTTCCAGATGAGGAAGAGAGGGCAGAGCAGCATTTCAACCAGACGGAACAACCCAAACTGGGACATGTGCTTCCTTATTCCTTTCTACACAGAAGCTACCCTTTTTGATATGACTTCGTGTTATCACTCTGAATCTGCATTATCTTAGGACCCGGGAGATGGAGAGGATGTTTTGACCCCTTCATGAAGCCTCGCTAAACCAAGACCAATAAAGCCCCTTCCCTAATGAATTTGTCCAGGAATGCTTGTTTGTTTGTTTGTTTGTTTGTTTGCCTATCTTACTCTTTGGAAGCACCTTTAGATTCCCCTATTTGGGAGATAAGAATTAATGCTGGGTAGAAGTGCTCAAGGTTTCCCTGACATTGTCTTGCCAGAGGTTGACCCCAGTCAGCAGCGCTGGCCTTGAGACAGGAGTGCCAAGCCAGGGCTCCAGTGTCAGGCAGGCCTCGACCACCTTGTTTAAAAACCAATCAGAGACAGGTTTCAACTTGTTTCGCTAAGACATCAGCATGGCATAATGGAGACCTAGACAGATAGATAGACATGTGTTTGAAGCCTGATTCCATTCTCTGACTTAGAGCATCTTACTTAGTCTCTGTGAGCTTCAATATCCTCATCCATAAAATAAGAATAATTTTTACTTGATGAGAATAAACTGTGATCATCTGTGTAAGGCACCCAGCCTGACATGTAGTCAACACTCAGGAAATGTTGAGTCTCTTCCTTTCAAGGTCTGTTTCATTATATTCAATTTGCTAATTATATCTTTTGAGGCATTCAAATGTGGTTATAGTCAGTGCACCTCAGAGAATATTTCAATTAGAGGTGCCCTGAGAGCTGCTTTCTCAGTTGAACATCTGTAATTAAATCAGCAATGGCTGCAGGCTGCTCAGGTGTGTCGGAAGAGCTCCCACCAGCTCACTGTTCCTCCTACCTGCCCCATCAAGCCAAGTCAAAAGTCAGGGGAAGCTGGAGGAATAACAATCCTCTAATGGGTAGAGGACTCAGCAGTTTGCAGAGATCTCACCCTCAAGGCAATGTGGGAGCTGGCCTAATTCCTGTCCCGTTACAATGGGAGCAGGGAGTTGAGGTCTAGAGAGGGCAACTAATATATACAAAGTCTCAGATGTAAGTTGTTATGCCAAGTCTTTGACTAAAAATCCCGTGTTCCTGCTACACCGCCACGTCCCAACAAGGACAGTTTTGTCCTTTGGTGGGAAAGTTCACCACCAGCAACTGTCCTGACTCAGCAGCAGCAGAGAATTCACCCTTGCCTTGCCCTGCCTGCTTCATGCCCTTCCTTGCTTCTGCTTGCTCTCTGGTCTCAGGATAGTCTGTCTGGCTCTATTCTGAGGCTCTGACTTGCATTTTTAGCCTCCAGCAATGTGCATTCACGAGTGATAACAGGCCACTTTGGAACCTTCTTTCCACTTGTGACCTTTCTTTCCTCTAACGCAGTTGTGGGAAGAATTGGTCTGAGTTTGATCTGGGTTTTCTTCTGGCTGTGGCTTCAGGGCCCTGGATGGAGTGGCCCCCATTTACCCAAGGCTCACAAAGGTAAATGGAGGACCTCTCTGCTCTACCTTCAGAAAAAGACCAGCCGGAAGAAAGGGGAAATAGGACTTCATCCTCAGAAAGTCAGGACGGAACTTAAGCGAAGCTCTAATGGCTGCAGTAACTTCTCCAGAACACGAGCAGAAACAGAATGTCGGAGCAGTCAGAGGTCTTCTCATTCAATAACTTCATGTTACCCAATGGGAAACTGGGGAGCCAAGAGAAAAAGTAGCCCATTCAAGGCCACACAACAAGCAGAGGCAGCGCTAAAACTCAGGCTCCCCGGTTCGTTTTTCTCACTGAACTACGCAATCCACTCCAGAGCCCTGAGCAGGTGATTCCGATAATCCAGGTGACCTCTACCCCACCACTCCCCACACTCCACCCACCACTGTCAGAAGAGTTACACTGTCGTGATGGATGTCACGAACTCGGATGATATGGACTTATATCTGTGAGATACTGATCCAGGGAGAGCTTTTCCCCACAGAGGCTATCCATACAGGCCTCCGCTGAGAATGATCCCCACTCACAACCTGCCCAGTGACCCCAGAGGAAAGGACTTGCACACTCCTGGGTGACACGGGGGATTCCTGGGATGGCCTTTGACTCTTCCAGCTTGGGGGATCCTTGGGACAGGGTGAAGGCAGCATGGACAGTGGCTTGTTCTTGTTTTTAGTAACTGTGCTCACACTTCATCTCTTCCTCCACCATCGTCCCCTCCACTTCCTCTTTCGTTTCCTCCACCAGTAGTAACACAAGCAGCATCACCACAACCCGCTCCTTCTTCTCTACTTCCTCTTCCTTGACTATTACTGCCCTTTACCACCTCCCCCATCGCCTCTACACGACCACCGCCCCCACCGTTCTTATCACCACCACCCCATCTGCCTCCCTACCTCCTTCACCCCCTCCCCCTCCTCTCTATTACCTCTCTGACCCTCACCACATCCCCCTCTACCCCCGCCTTTACTTCCTCCTCCACTACCCCTCCCATGACCACCTCTTCCTTCATTGCTCACACAGTCACCACTACTACCACCCCAGGCCGCACCCCTCCACCTACACGAGCCCCACCTCCTCTGCACCAATAGGCAGCATGCCTGCCACCCCCAGCTCCCCTTCCTCCTAGTTCCTCTCCTTAACTGCCTGCACCTCTACACAACCAGCAGCTTCCCCGCCACCTTATTTGTAGCATTAAAGTAGGTCTTGCTACCAAATACGCCTCCAAGACCTTAATGCTTTCCAAGTAAAACAGGTGAATAGAATTTGAATCTGTAGCCAGAGTCACTGAGATGTAGCACACATTTGAAATGACCATAATTATGAATCCCTCTCTTCCTGCTCATGTTTGAAACTACTTATCTAAACTCTCTCTCTCTCTCTTCTCTCTCTCTCTCTCTCTCTCTCTCTCTCTCTCTCTCTCTCTCTCTCTCTCTCTCTCTCTCTCTCTCTCTCTCTCTCTCTCTCTCTCTCTTCCCCAGAAGACCATAGGTATTCTGAAAAGAAGCAGACAATGGTGGCCTTGTTGCAGCAGCCTGATATTAATAGACTATTCCTTTTGATTTCAGCCTGGAAACATTGGCAGCAAACCAACGTGAGAAAAGAGGGACTATGGAGCAAAAGTTTAAAAGAGAAACGAAGAAAAAAATCCCACCTCAGCTTTGATCAGAAGGGTCTGAAGATGAATTGTGGTCATTTCACAGGTCTCTGGATGGAAGTTAATGTCATTTTGAGACAAGGAAACTGGGTTTAGAAAAAAAAAAAAAAGGAAACTGAGAAGGGATGCACTTTGTGATGGAACAGGCCACCGCACTGAGAGGATCAAAGCTGCTCGCCAGGCAGGGAATGAAGGATTATTCACTTTCTATTTTTTCACGCCTGCAGCACACATGGGGATCTAATTGGTCAGGATGCGAAATACAGACAGGCAGCCCCAGCAGCAGGGCAGAGCCCGAAGGGGGAGGCAGTGCTTTCTGCAGCTGCAAACCATTAAAGGCAAGCTTACCACCATGCGCCTGCTTTAATTGCTCTTCTGTGTGTTTCCTCAGCTCACGGCCGCTAATGTCTACTTCCCAGTCTTTCTGATCTCAGAGGTGATGAGCTTGACGGCTGTCAGGCCCGCTGGGGTCAAGGAAGGCAGGAGACAAGTCTCTGGGGATGGGGGAAGGTGCCCCCAGTGCTGGGAGGGGCTCTTGGGTTGGAAGAGGTGTGAGTGCTGTGCTGGAACTCTGCAAGCTGTGGCCCAGCCTCCCCAGCATTCTTGTTCCCTGGGCCTTCAGTTATTAAGCCAAGGTTCTCTCTTAGGATGGTGGTGTTTGAATTCTAACCCATTACACCAGGGGCAATAAAGGACAAAGTGAAATCGCCCATGGCTGTGCAGTGTCTGACCTCAGACACATCACTCAACTTCTCTGACCCTTAGTTTCCTTGCCTTTGAAATAGGGTGTGTGCCTAACCCACACCACCACCCTGAGGATTACATGACCTCATGACATGCTAAACAGAGAAGGAGTTTCTGTTATGTGCTCTCATGGACCACACCCCTCCTTGTACAGTCTCTGCCAGCCTCTTGATCTACTTAAGTTCATGTCTCCCACAAGCCCTCCTTTCAGCCCTTCTCAGTGCCCACTCCCTGGTGAAACTGCCCTCACCACCCAGGTCTGCGCGATTGCAGAAGCCTCCCCACACTGAACCCTCTTGTCACTCATTTCAGGCTCCCATCTTTTCGTGCTTAGATGTCATCCTTAGCCGCATGCTCCACCTGGCATTGGTGCCTCTAGTCCTCCCCCAACACTCCATCCCCTGGCCCCATGTCAACCACCAGTTATCTACACATATGAAGCTATAAAATGCAAGGGCAGCCGTTCTTCTCTGCTGAAAACTCTAGAGTGCCTACTGTTCTAGTCTTGTGCCCTCCCCTTAGCAGGGAATACCTTCCTTTTGTTCTTGGTCTGACTCATCTTTCAAGACTCAACTGAGTTATTACCCCTTCTAGGTAGCTTCCTTTACGGGGGGACTACAGCCTCTGCTAAGCATATTTGTGTTTTCATCTTGCCTTCCATAGACAACACTGGACTAAAATCATCTTGTGTTTCCTCCACTTGCAGATGAGCTTTGAGGGAACAGGGTTGCATTTAATCTTTGTACTAGCAACACACAAATAGCGTGGCTAGCATCGTACCTAAATTATAGCAGGCACCCAGTAAATGTATCTTGAACTAATTTATAGCTATTAATTTTTATTTATTTGTCTCTCTACCCAATTGAGTTGAAAGCATTTGGTGAGCTGCAGGGGGAGGGGGAGTTGGTTTATTTTGTATTCTGCACAAGGCCCATCACATAGCAGAACCTCGATAAAGAGCTGCTACTTCTGATGTCTGGTTCTGTTGGTAATCACTCCCCTGCAGCATCTGGCTTGTTCAGAGCTGTTTCTTCCTCATCTAGCACAGAGCCTTGCACACAGGTGTTTAATACGAATATTTTGAATAGATGAATAGTGTGGCATTATAGGAAAAACAACTCTCTGGCTAGAAGTCCCGGGTTCTAGTGGGAAGTAACAAATCCATTGAGAACAAAAGAAAACTAATTTTCTCCTCAATTCCACTCCTCACCCCAAAGTTCCAGCAAACATTCTCAATCTTGATAAATGGTACCCCCATGAGTTCAATTGCTCGGGCCAAAATTCAAGACTAATGTTTGATTTATCTATTATCTTCTCATCTCACATTCAATCTACTAATGAGTTCTACAAGCTCTACTTCCAAAATACACCAAACCTCTAGCCTTCACCTGTATAGCCACCACCATAACTCAAGCTGCCATCACCTTGACCTTGCTGCTGGTCTCCCTCCTCCAACACACACCCACACACACACCATGCACCCTTTTCATTTCATCATCTTAATCTTTCTGATGTCACCTCAATGTCTTTCCACTTAGAATAAAATCCAAACTTCTAATCATGATCTCCAAACCTCACACAACCTGGCCCTGCCTTCATCTCCAGCTTCCTCTCCTACGAATCATCTCACTCCAACAACACTGGTCTTTTTGCTATGCCTGGAATATTTGAGATAGTTCTCACCCCAGAACATGTTATTCCCTCTACCTCGAAAACTCTTCCCCAAATATTCACACTTAGCCCAAATGTCACTGCCTAGGTGTAATGGTTAAATTTATGAGTCAACTTAACTAGGCTATTGGTTGCCCAGATATTTGGTCAAAGATTTTCAAGGTGTGTATGTAAAAGTGCTTGGGGATGAGATTAACATTTGAATTGCAGACCGAGTAAAGCAGATTGTCCTCCCTAATGGAACTGTCCTTCAACTAATCAGTTGAAGACCTGATTAGAACAAAGAGGTTGGCCCTCTCTGTAATTTCCTCCTGCTTCCTGACTTGAGCCAGGATACCAGTCTTTTTCAGCCTTCAGACTCATGATGCAACATTGGCTCTTCCTAGATTTTGAGCCCGCCAGCTTTCAGGCAGGAATTTATACCATCAGCTTTCCTAGTTCTCAGGCCTTTCAGACTCAAACTGGAACTACACCATCAGCTCTGTGGCTCTTCACTTGTCAGCTGCGGATCTTGAGACTTCTCAGCCTTCATAATCACATGAGCCAATTTCTCATAACCAATATACATATTTGTTTGTCATTTGTTGTGGACTACACACACACACACACACACACATGATTCTGTTTCTCTGAAGAATTCTGACTGATACACTAGATAAAACTGTCTTTCTAGCCTTCCCATTAAACTCTTCTGTATCTATTTGTTGACCTGATTGTGTCTGTCTTCCCTCAACAAAAATGCAAGCTCCTTGTTCATTATTGGTATAGCTCTCTAGATCACTGCATGGCACCTAGTAAGTAATCAATAAATATTAGCTGACTGACTTATTGCCTCATTATCCATGTGACCTTGAGCAAGTCATTTTACCCCTGAGTTGATTTCTTTACCGGTGCAGTAGGGTTGCTATCTTGTCTGATGTTTGGGAGGATGCCCACATAGATGGCTGGGCGAGTGCTCCTTAGACACATAAAAAGTTTTCCTTGTACCAGCTGGCTTATGAGCTCTGAGCACAACGTGACTGTGTATTGTTCATCTCTGTGCCCTCTTCCCCTCCTTTCACTCCTCTACCCTCTATAGCACTTTGTACGGAGGAGATGCCCAAATACAGAGGGTGCCAAAAACATGTGCACACATCTTAAGAAAGAAAAAAACTGTATTAAAATTGTAACATTCAGTATATACTGATAACAAAGATGAATGCCAGTCACATTTGACTTCTGCCATTACAAAAGGTGGTCAAAGTAGTTGCCATCAGTATTTATGTAGGGAAAGAGCATGATAAGGGATTAATAAAGATGTTCTAGAATTAGATAGTGGTGATGATTATACAACTGTGAATATGCTCACTTGTACACTTTAAAAACTACTCAATTGCACATTTTTAAAAGTAAACTTTATGGTACATGAATTGCATCTCAATAAAGCAGTTATTTAAAGCCTGTTCATTGTGATATTATTTATACTAGTAAAAAAGGAAATACTCAAAATGCTAACTTACAATAAATCTACTGTAAGTTAACTTACAATAAATCTATTTCATACAATATACAGACATTTACTTAAACCTATAAAATTTTATAATACAATGTGGAATGATTATGAAATAATATTAAGTAAGATATAATCGCAACTTTATTGTTTTGAAGCCATATCACTCTGCCTTTTATTTTCAAAGTCATGAAGAAAACACATCAAACTCTTATAAACTTTGGCTTAGTGTAGTGAGATTTGAAGAATTTCTTCTTCGTTTTTCTACTTTTTTATTTTTCCTAAACTTTTCTCAAATCACATGTACTATTATTTTATTAATTTCTCAACTGTTGAAGATAGTTTTCTTCATGAAGATGAGTTCTCCTCCCTCAGCTTGAAGCCTAAAGCTCTCCTGGGGCAGCAGCCCTGAGTGGGGGTGGGCCTGGGTGGGGGTAGTGGTGGGGGTGGGTGGGGATGGGACTGGGTTGGGTAGCGGTGGGGGTGGGGACTTGGTGAGGTGGGGATGGGGATGGGGACTTGGTGGGGTGGAAGTTGGGGACTTGATGGGGGTGGGGGTGGGGACTAGATTGGGGTGGGGGTGGCGGGCACAGTGTAGTCTGTCCAGGCCAGAGGACCTGGTGGGCCACACACAGCTCCAACACTGATGAGTCGGACCTGACTGACCCAGGGCCAGGACATGATCTTTACACTCAGGGAGGCTCTTCTTTTCCTGTTTTGGGTTATGCTAGGTTTTGAAAAAAACCTATTGTCATTTCAAAAGTAGCAGGAAGCCCTTCAGTCCCCAGGACTACATGGTTCTTTTGTCTGTCCTCCCCCCACTACAATTTATTTCCTTTTCCATCTGAAGTGGTTGACCTTCAGGCAGTGACACCAGTGATATTGTTACAGGTGTAGGCTCACTCCCGTTTCATTTGCTCTGGAAAGAATTCTGGTCAGATCAAATGCCCCTGTGGAAACTCAAGCTGAATTGTCTTCATTTTCTATCCTTTTATTTTAACATCCCAGCAGTCCCCACCTGTCAGGGTCTCCACCGACACGTCAGCCATTCATCAATTTAAAGCATGGCCGTGAGGTTCTGGAAAGCATCCACAGAAGAAATCTGTTCTTCCCGTTCCATTTTTCTTTCAAAGCGAGAAAATAATCTGCTCTTCTGGAGATAAGAGATAGTGGCTTTTGAGTCGACTAGGAAGCAGCTTTTAGGTAGAGATACTCAACATTTCAGTCACAGACCAAAAAATTACCCCACACGGTAGCAGTGCTACTAAGAAACCAGTGAGGTGACCCTTTTGATTTAATAATAATTGTACATATTTAATTAGTCATGTTCCTCATTTAATAATAATATTGTATGACAGAAGGACTTTTCTTGTATTAATCCCTATAACTCTCTCAATAGCCCATATTATCCCCTTTTACAGATGAGGAAATTGAGACACAGAGAAGTTAATTAACATGCTGAAGTTCATGCAGCTAGTATAGGTGGAGGTGGGATTTGAACTCCAGCCATCTAGATGCAGATTCTGTGCTCACTCACTGCAGTCCACAACCTTTAATCTACCATCATCGTGAATTACCATCCAGCCAGGAAAGAAATTGCCAGATTAGGCGAAGAAATGAGCTTTGGAACCATATTAAGTAACTTTTCAGAAAGACCAAGTTGTGTGTTCCAGAGTTGGGGTGATTTTGCTACAAGTTGGTTTTACCCCCCAATGGGAACTCACTGGGGTGTTGCATGGAGAAGAAGAAAAAAGAACACAGATTGCCCTTGTCATCCTGGGCGTAGCCAGAGCAAGCAAGACAAGACCACCAAAGGGAAAACCACTCTTCCATAAGATGCCCCAGAAAATCCGAGGAGAAAAATGCTAAACCACAGTCTATAGCTCCCAGCGTTTTGATCCTGTTTCAGGAAGGAGCTCCCAGCGTTTTGATCTTGTTTCAGAAAGGAGCTCCCAGCGTTTTGATACTGTTTCAGGAAGGCCCCCGGAAGCTCAGCTCCCTGGACGAAGATGTGATGGTGCCCTGCATGGGGCAGTGCATTTTCTTCTCCCCAGGTGTTCTGTAGGGAATGTCTCTGAGATCCCGCAGAAGTAGCTGGTGAAAACCCGCCCCTGGTGCTCAAACTCCAGACACTCCTGCCCCCCCAAGCTAATGGGTCTGGCCTGTCCACTCTAAGTCTCCACAGGGAAGTGGAAGGCTGGTGCACCAGAACCTTCCATTCTGCTGTGGGTTCTTCTCAAAGAAATCTCATCAGCATCTGTCATTTTACATTTCCAGATCTCTTTTATACTGATACACATCAACCAAATATTTCTCCATGCATGGCTGTTTTTCAAAAAGAATCAGAGGCACTGTTTCTCAATTTTTTTCTAACCCAACTCTGGGCAATGCCCCCTCTCAGCATCCTGAATAGGTCAGGAAGCTTTAGTGGGGCTTTACTGTCAACAGTTTGCAGGTCTGACTAAATCAATAAATGTGCTTCCTCATGCTCTGTTTGCTCCCACCCCTTACCTGAGGCGACCATCACTGTGCTAGGCCATTATTGCTATGATGTGGTCTTCAAACATCCCAAGACTTTCCCTTTGATCTCTTGCTGTTCATTCCCACTATCCCTCTGTCTGGAAGAGTTCACAATTCAGAGTTAGTTGAGCCACAACTAAAAATACATGAAAAGGCGGGGGCTTTTAACCAACAGGTACATAAAACAACAGGTACATAAAAAGTGTTCAACAGCACTAATGATCAGGAAATACAAATCAAAACCACGATGCGTTATCACCTCACACCTGTTAGAATGGTTATTATCCAAAAGACAAGAAATCTTTCCTACATAAAAAAAGAAATAGTTCTTCCCAATTTTGTGTTTCTTCCCTGTGTGTCTTTTTTACTTACTATTCACATAGAGTACTTCACCTCTGACACTTCTGGTCACCAACGTGTGGAGGTTTTCTTCCCCACATCAAGCAATTTTCTTCAACACTAGCTAGGTGTCCTACCATTTAACTCAATTATAACACTATCTGTCTAGAGATAGCATCACATCCCAAAGGTTAAGGACTCAGTGCCACAAGACTGCTCCCCGCTTCCTTCAGATGCCAATTGCAAGCAGTAGGTTCCAGGTCACCACAACTTCTGTCTGATTTAGCTACAGGTGGGAGATTCCATGTCCCCACCTGGGTTTTGATTAATTTGCCCAAGGGGCTCAAAAAGCTCAGAATATGCTTCCTTACCTCTACTAGTCTATTGCAGAATGTGATAAAGGATACAGGTGAACAGACAAACGAAAAGATAACAGGGTGAGAGGTCTGGGAGTTTCCCAAGTACAGGAGCTTCCGTCCATCCTGGTATGGATATGCTCACCCACCTGGATGCTCTCTGAACTCCATGCAATTGAAACTGTATGGCGGCATCTTCACGTAGGCATGATCAATCATTAGCTCCATTTCCAGCCCCCCTTTTCTCTCTGGAGGATTGGGAGGGGGTGGAGCTGAATAATCCAAGCTTCTAGTCACGGTTTCATCTTTGTAGTGACCAGCTCCCATCCAGGAGTTTACATGAGTTACCTCATTAGAACCCAAAATGCTCACTCTTAGTGCTCTTATCACTTAAGAAATTACAAAGGTTGGGCTCAAAGACAAATATTAGAACAAGAGTTGTTCCCAGTGGTCTTATTACTTAGGAAATTACAAGAGTTTTAGGAACTCTTGCTAGGAACTTGGGGCAGAAACCAATACATATATTTTTTTATTACGTATCTCATACCAGTAATTCTGCTTCTAACTATTTATCTGAAGGAAACAAATACACTATCTCAGAAAGGCACCTGCACCCTCATATTCAAAAAAGTCAAGACATGGAAATGATAAGTATCCATGAATGTAAGAATGAGTAAAGAATATAGAAGATATTATCTAGCCATAAAAAAGAAAGAACTCTTGTCATTTGTGACAACATGAATGGACATTGAGGGCATTATACTAAGTGAAATAAGTCAGACAGACAAAGACAAATATGATATGATCTCAATTACACTGATGCTTTGGAATTCAAACTTAATTTGTCCCAGAACGCTGTTTGAGTTTCAAAATGTTCGAGTTTCAAAATGAGTTGGTGTTCGGATAAAGCTACAGGCAGTACAATCGATATGTCCCATGAGAACAATGTTTTGGCATTCGGATTCCAAAGCAGTGTTCAGATTTCAAAGCAAAATTTGCTTGATTTTTTTGTTTGGATTCCAAGTTGTTCAAGTTTGGGGACGTTCAGATTCCAAGGTATCACTGCATATATAGCATCTTAAAAGGAAAAACATAGATACTTAAAAAAAAATGGGTGGTTACAAGAGGGGAATTGGGGGACAGGAATGTTTGAAGGCTGGTCAAAAGATATGAACATCCAGTTATAAGATAAATAAGTTCTGGAGATGTTATCTACAATATGATGACTATAGTTAATAATATACCACATTGTATATTTGGAAGTACCTAAGAAAGTAGAGCTTAAAAGTTCTTGTCACAAGAAAAAATACTGTTACTATTTAGGATGATGGATGTTGACTATACTTATTGTGGTAATCATTGTATAATATATACATATATCAAATCATTATTTTGTGCACCTGAAACCAATATAATGTTATATGTCAATTATGACTCAATAAAAATAAAAATAATAAAAATTTTAAAAATCATGTTGCTAAATAAAAAGAAAAAAAGTACCGGTAGTAGTAGCATATACAACTCAGCTTAGCTGGCCTCCTCGTACATTTTTGAAAGTGACTTGCATGCATCCCAAAGTGCCAGGGAGCGCCCCCTGGCCAGGGCTGACTTAGAGAGACACCTTGGTTGGGTTCATGCTCTGTTGTCACTCTCCTGAAATTCTTGATCATTTTTGGACAAGGGACCCCATATTTTCATTTTGCCAACAGTCCAGCAAATTGTGTCGCTGGTCCTGCCACTGCCAGCTATAGTCACTTTCCAACCCCCTTCACCCTCCCCACCCCTACTTGCACCTGCTCCATGTTTCTGGAGCAGAGAGGTTTGGTTCACAGTAGAACTTTGTTGGTCTTTGAAGCACTTACATGAATATTATTAGTTCCCTTTCGCTGATGAAGCATTTTAGACAAGCAACACCCCTGTATAATACAAAGATCATTATCCCCGTTTTGCAAATGAAACAAAGAGGGATTTGTGGCTTTTGCCACAGCCCCAGGGCTAGGTAGGATGAGTTTCGACTCCAGGATCTGCAGAAGGGTGACCTGGTTTCATCGGGTAGGATGAGGAATGGGGGTTTTGTAAAGTGGTGGAACTCCACAATGCTTAACAGATGGCCTTTACAGGAAAGCATTTCTGTGGTTCGCTAGCATCAAGACAAAGGCTAGCCGCAGGCATTATCCAGAAGGCCAAAGGGCTGCAGGTAGATTGGCCATTTCCCTGAATCTAACTTGCCAAGAACTGCCTGATGAGAAAGCATAATTCTCATATCTGCAAAGGGATTTGGAGATGAAGAATCTGGGTGTGAGGGGCTGTCCTAGCAGGTAAACTCCCTAAAAGATAGAAAAGGAATTTGTTGTTGACACACTATTTTGAAATCCTGAAGGGTTTATCCGAGTGAGAACACAATATTTCCAAGTATGGTTTTGAGACCAGCCTGAAGAGTCCCTACGTCAAGGACTCCCAGAGATCAGACTGTTCTCTCTGGCAAACACTGTGGTGAGATCTTAGACAAGTGATTTCATCTCTCTGGGCCTGGTTCCCATTTCTAAATGATAATACAGTAGAATCTCAGTTTACGGTCACCCGTGCTGGATAAATGTAGTATTATTTCTTCAATTTTTTGTCCGGTTGCCTGAGAGTGTCGGTTGCTTAAGTTCTGGTTAACGAAGAGTCTACTGTATTATTGGTATTGACCATAGGGATGTTAGGAAGAATAAATTAGTTTTGAGGTTGGTTAATAAATTAGTTTTATGATTAAGAAGAATAAATTAGTTTCTACATTAAATGCAATCACAACAGTGTTTGGCACTTTGTAAAAGCACAAGAAGTGATCGTTATTCTAATATTATTACTAGGAAGGGCAACCTTCCTAACTAACTAGTGAGTAAGGTATAGACCTTGAGTTTTCTAGATGTTGCCTTACACCATTTTCTTTTTGGTTTTGTCCCATTGGATCCTAGTATCCCTATTCCCAGTGCACATTCTTTCAGGATGACACCCTAGGTTCTGGGAAGAAAAGAGACTAATAAGTGGGAAACAGGAGGGAGGAAAAGAACACCATTTATGAAATGTTCTTGCAAACAACAATAAAACAAACAAGCAATCAAAAAACCCCAAAGCCAAAAAATAAGCCTGAGTCTGGCAGCCCTCTAGATATACAAGTTACTACCAGTTTACAGAAAATCTAAGGGACGGATGGTCCATAACCATTAATAAACCATAAGGGTACATTCAGCCAAATCGGTGCCATGGTGAATATTGAGTGGCAAGTGACTCTATTTTTTAAAAAACAGCAATAATAAACAAACAAACCAAAAATAAATAAATAAATAAAAAGAAAAGAAAAAAAAAGAAATGAAAGAAAAAAGGAGCAAACCTATAGGTTAAAAAAATTTAAGGGACCTATCAACCAATTACAATATGTGAACCTTATCAGCATCCCAAGTCAAAAAAAAATTTTTAAATATATAAGGTAATTAAGGAAATAGGAATACTGGGGAAGCCGGGATGGCTCAGCAGGTTAAGTGCTCACTTTGCAGCCCCAGGAACCGAGGACCGAATCCCGGTCCTGGCCCGTGCGAACCCATATGCTGAACTGGGGAGTGCCCCCAGTTCAGTTCTCACTGGGGTGAGACCCTGGCCCAGTTTCTGCCCTGTGCAGCCCCTCACCCACCTGTGGAATAAAACTATGTGGAAAAACCAATGATGTGCAACTATGGAGACTGTTCTGGGCCCTCCCCCTTCTCTCTGTCTCTGTCTCTGTATCTCTCTCCCTCTGTGTCAAAAACAATAAAAAGAAAATAGGAATACTGACTGAATAGTTGACATTAAGGATTATTGAATTACTGTTTTAAAAAAATGTAGGTGACCTACTGGCTTTATAGTTCATGTTTTTGAAGAATCTCTATCTTGTGGAAATACAAAATGAAATATATGTGCACATGATGTCTGTGATTTCTTCAGAATAATTCAGGGAGAGGAGAGGATAAAGATAAAGTGAATCAGCCACGAGCTGACAATGAACAAAGCTGAGTAATGGGAATTTACAGAATATTAGAACATTCTTTAAATTCTTAGGTATGTTAAACTATTCTACTTTAAAAAGGAAAAGAAAACACAGTCAGGTCTGTCGTTTTGGTAAAGAGAGAAAAAACTCTCTCTGGGTGGGACTCTTGCCATGAAAGGGTTGAGAAAACTTACCTCTTTGCCTCTGGTCTCTCATCTGTAAAATGGGGATTGGATAGCAGCGCATTCCTCACGGGGCTGTTGTGGCTATTGCATGACTAAATATATGTGAAGGATATACAACAGGACCTGGCACAAGATGCCATATAATGTTTGCTATTATTATAGCCTATTAAACACCCCGAAATATCTCATTGCATTAATCAAAATTCAATCTTGACAGAATTCCACAGCTCACAAAGCACCGTCATAGATACCACCTCATTTGAGCTTCACAATAGCCCCTAGAGATAAATACGAGCCTTATTCCCATTGAACAGATGGGAAAACTAAAGCTCCGGTCATGGTGATGAGGCCAGTTAATGTCCAAACCTGAATCAGCATCAGGTGTTCCCATGCCTTCCCCAATGAACTAAGACTGCCTTTCATGGCTGAATTGGAGGCTAAAATTAGATCCTCAGTTTTACATAATCAAAAATTTAATTTTGTCTCTTTGCTCATTGTGATCACTGTTTCCTTCCCCCGGCTGGATGATGTGTCACTCGTGGAGCTAATGGGTGGCTCATAGCCCCAGGCTGGGCAGGAAGAAGCCACACTG
This sequence comes from Craseonycteris thonglongyai, assembly GCA_004027555.1. Taxonomy (NCBI): domain Eukaryota; kingdom Metazoa; phylum Chordata; class Mammalia; order Chiroptera; family Craseonycteridae; genus Craseonycteris; species Craseonycteris thonglongyai. The sequence goes on from PVKE010003884.1 coordinate 51,243, forward strand.
GTGTAGGCACCCCTTCTACCTAGAGTGTGGCCCAGCCAGGCCTCCCTTCTGTGCTCAAGGAGCTGGACATTGCCTGGGCCTAAGCATGGGGCTGCCACTGGGGCTAAGAAATACAGGCAGCAGGAACCACCTCAAGGCCATGACTTAGGAAGGAGGCCTCCTCCAATCCTCAAGGGACAAGGGGCATGCAACTCTCTCCCAAAATGCAAATCTAGGGTTTCAAAACTAGCTTCTCTCGGGGATGCTGGGATAGCTCAGAGCTGGAGCGCTTGCCTTGCAATTGAGAGGTCTGGGGTTCAATTTCTGGCCCCAGCCCGTGCAAACCCATATGCTAAACTGCAGCACAACTGCTAACTGCTGGGATGGCTCAGCAGCAAAGGTTCGCACCTCCCCTGAAGGAGGCCTCCAGTTCAGTTCCCACCCCACATGGCCCCACATGCACCTGTGTGGAATCCCATGTCACAACTAATGACGTACCACTATGGAGACTGCTCTGGACTCTCTCTCTCTCTCTCTCTCTCTCTCTCTCTCTCTCTCTCTCTCTCTCTCTCTCTCTCTTTCTCACTTACTTTAAACAATAATAATAATAATAAAAAGCCTAGCTTCTGTCAAAGGGAGAAGTCCTTGGGCAGCCATTCAGTTGTCTTTCTAAATGATTTCTTCTCAAGAACAGAACTGGGTGCTCTAGGCTCTTTAAATATACGTTAATAATAATAAGGAAACCTAACATTTATTGAATGCTAAGCACTGTACCAAGCACCATGATTTCTGAGGGCTGTCCAGAAAGTATCCAGCCATGTAATATGGAAAATAGAGGCATTTATGGTTGCATTTTTTTTTCTGGACAGTCCTTGTACTTCTGTGTAGCAGGTATTTGTTTCTCTTCAAACAACACAGAAGTTTAGAAAGTCTCTCATAAAAGCCTCCCTGAGCCCTCACCCTCACCAATCCTGCCCTCCAGAAGTAGGTGTGGTTTTCAGTCCTGTGTATTCTTCCTGACGTTTGTCTATATTAAATCAGCATTCTATATACACACACCCACTTGTGTGTGTGCACATATGTATATACACACACACAGAGTGTTTGTTTTTATGAAAACAAGATCAGACCTTATTTAGCAGCTTGCTTTTTTCACATATTCATCTATCTTTTTTCAGTTCTGTACACATAGATACTCAAATACTATAAGAAAACCTGGAATCAGCTAGAATATTTATGGATAGCAGCTTTCTGGTTAGCTGATTGGAGTCTGGGGGCTCGGTTTGCTGCTCTGGACATTATAGAGGACAAAGGACACATGGGATTCAGGACTGTGGACATGCCACCCGGCTTGGCACCCTCTTCCCCCCGGCAAAAGCCAGTCCATTGCATTCATTTGAGAGTGCATTTCAAGATTTTGGATCTATACATGAGTGTATTGTTTGGCTTGTCCTTTGAACCAATTTTAACATCTCCCTAGTTCACTTATTAATAAAAGGTTGAATAAAATCGTTCACATGTGTTCCAGTTGTCATCTGTTTGAGAGTCGTAATTTTACCCTTTTTGAAAATCCTCTTTTAACAACAGATATTTCTTTCACTATTATAGAGATAGGGACATTGAAGCTGAAAAAGATTAAGCAAATTTGTCAAGGTCACACAATTGGTGAATAGTGAAGTTCGGATTCAAACACAGGTCTTGCCTACCCTAATGACTATGCAATCCTGCCTGTATCATTTTTTATCATTTTTAAAAAGATTTTATTATTTTTGACAGAGACAAAGAGAGACAGACAGAAAGAGAGATCGAGAGAAGGGGGAGAGCCCAGAGCAGTCTCCATAGTTGTGTGTCATCAGTTTTCGACGTGGTTTTGTTCCACACAGGTGGGCGGGGGCCGTGCACGGCAGGAATCGGGCCAGGGACCTCCTGCATGGGAGGCACACCTCCACAAGCTGGGGGCTGAACCGGGGGCCTCTCATATGGGCAGCTCTCCCTGGCAAGAACTGAACTGGGGGCCACACCCCAGTTCAGTATATGGCTCCTCACGAGCCAGGGACGGGATTTAATCCTTGGTCCCCGGGGTTGCACAGTGAGCACTCAGCAACGGAGCCAGCCCAGCTTTCCCCTGCCTGTGTCATTTTAAAGGAACGGACGCTAGCTAGCTATCAGGTGCTCTCCTAGATATTAATATAATGTTATAGGTATGCCATTTCATTTAACCCTCCCCTTGCCCTATGAAGTGAGCGTGAGCCTTCTTATCCTCACCTGACAGAAGAGTACGCTGCATACGGAGAGGTCAGGCAGCCCTGGTGGAATGCAGACCTAGGCACAGAAGCTAAAGCTCTGAGCTGCTATTTGTCACCCCCGGCTCTCTTTTCTTTCCTCTGTGCTTTGGTCAACTGAAGCCACCTCAGATTGACATTTGGATGATTATACGTAAGATGACGTTGCCAAGAAATGTTGGTCTTGAAAGCAGCTAGAGGCAGTGTATTCATATCCCAGGACTAAGTGCCACAAACTGGGTGGCTGCAAACAATACACATAAATTCTCTCAACTTCCATGGCTAGAAGTCTGAGGTCAAGGTGTTGATAGGGCTGTGCTCTCTCTGACAGCTCTCAGAGAGAATCCTTCCTGGCCTCTGCTAGCTCCTGGTGTTTGCTGCCCATCCGTGGTGCTCCTGTGCTCATCGATGCATCTTTCCGACCCTCCATCCTCACCTGGCATGCTCCTTGTGCATCTGTGTGTCTTCACCTTGTCTTCTCTCTGAGCCTGTCTGTGTCTGTGCCCAAAGTTCCCTAACTTGGTTAAATATTGCAAAAGACCCTATTTCCCAACAGTCATATTCTGGGGTCCCAAGGGTTAAGACTTCAATGGATACAATACAACCCATAAGAGGCAGATATTGGTATTCAAGCTCTCCCAACGTGTATTCCAAGCATGCTCGTCTCACAAGAAGCTCCATAGAGAAAAGGCTCGGACTGTCTCACAAATCTGGAAAAACCCGGCACACTGCCTGCTACATACTCTGGTGGTGACTCTCAGCTGACATTGGCACACTGGAAAGAGCCGAGAGAAGAAAGCTGTTGACTGTTTATACCTGCGTCTATTTGAGCATGAACATTTGGGGGTATCGTTGTTTTAACACGTTGCATACGGCGGGGTTTAAAACCCTCATACCCCTCTGTTCCGGCAGGTATTTAAATGAGACCACATTGAAATGAACTCTTCTCTTTAAAATGCTATTACTTCCATATTATTTATAACTTTTCAATGAAATTTTTTGTACTTATGTAAATTTATCCATTGATAATATTTGCTCATTATATATCAACCAAACCTCATTAATTAAATAAATCTTGCAAAAAATAAAAGGTCAAGTGTAAAAACGAGAATTCTCATTACCCGTCCTTAACGCATGGCTCAGAAAAAACAAAGATTCTCGTGATCCGTACGCAATGTGTTAACAGTGTTCTGTGGGACACCCTAGGGGAAACTCACATGAAAGGAACATGACCATGAAAAGAGAGACGTCTAGACTTGACCCTGCTACTACAGAATACATGACCTGGGCAATTTATTTTCCTCTCTGAGTCTCAGTTATCTCATCTGTAAAATGGGAGTGAAAAATTCCTAATTAATTAAGAGAGGTTCACTGTTGTAAAAGACAACCCCTAGAGAGTAATAATGGCTTGGGAAAATTAGGATATAAGTTTATTTCTTGCTCAGGACTGGGCAGGGAACATACTGGCTGGGCAGTCTTTTCTCCACGCAGGCACTGACCAATGTTTTGCCACGTTAAATCTGCAGTTTCTGAAGTCAGAGGAGGATCGAGCCTAGGGAGTCGTGTGTGGGGGGGCTTTCTATGGCCAGACTCTGTAGTAGAGCAACTCACTTCTGCTCACATGGTATTGGTCACAGCCCAGTCCTCTGGCTGCAACTAACTGTAAAGGGGCTGGAAATTGTGGTCCCTGGAAGAGCAGTCGTGTCCCAGCAGGAACTCAACCCTCAAGAAAGGGACGTATGGAATGCTGGTTGCAAGTTGGCCATCTGCCACATTTACCTTGCGGATAGATGTGCTCTGAAGATTCAATGAGGCTTTTGACACACGCAGAATCCTTAGCATCACACACCACTAGATAAATGGCAACAGTGTAAAAATGAAAACGATATGGAAGGCAAGTGCCTAGCAGGATGAAATAGGAGACTGGCCCTGAGGCAGACAGAAGCCTGGGCCCCTCCTCCCTTTTCTTCCCCCTGCATCCTAGTGGCTGCTGTCCAGTGTGTGGTAGGGAAAGGGGAGCAGAAGTCCCCAGGGTGTCATTCAACCAAGAACACCTTCTCCCCCATTCCCGCTTCCTTTCCAGACAGATGCAGAAGCATGCGCTCCAAAGTCTTGACAGCCTCGCAGCTTCTAGGTGCTGGCCGCCAGGACTGCAAGCTCCACCTTCCTGTATTTGCACAGCCAGCTGAGGGGTGGGCAGCCTGCCAGGCCCCCTCAACAGCCCCTGGCGCTCACATCGGTTGCAGGCTCTCAGGATGTTGGCGGGAGGAACAGGGAGTCCCACCAGATCACCATGACTGCCTTTTCCCTCTCAAAGGCCTCTCGACACTGAAAGCCCGCAGCTTTGTCCTGCTCCTCTCTTCCCCAGCTACCTGGCCACACAGCACAGGTGAGAATCCTCTCTAGACCTCCCGACTCTGGACTCCATTGGTCAGTGAGGGACCCCGTCAGCTCCCTGCCTTCAAAGAATGCATGTTTTCTTTTTAAGCTCCCATTAATTATTAAAACATCTGTATCTCAGATCACATCCCCAACCCCTCAGCATGAACACAGTTCCAACAGATGTCTCCCAGAAGCCCCTCCCCACCTTTCTCACATGTAAATAAACTTTTCAGAGCTGCCATCAATGTGTACACACAGCTCTACTTTCGACTCTTCTCACTGCACTTTGTATACACTTTCCCATGGATCTGGGTCAACCTAGTGTTGAGGGTTTCACAGGACTGTAAAATAGATGGAAGACATATTTTCTTTCAGAATCTTAATACCCAGCACACCTGTGTCACAGTCAGACAATGACAGAGGTTCTTGCTGATGCTGCAAGCCTGCAATTGCAGGTCCCCTTGAGGACAGAAAAGGTTCTGTTGCCTCTGTTCATACAGAAGAGGCACAGTGGCCTGTGGGGTGCGACAGTGATTTCTTCCCTGGAAGTGGCATGACCTGCAAAAGGTACTGTTGACTAGAGTTGCAAGTGCAGCCCAAATTTATTGGTTTTGATTCCTGCACTGTTGCCTGCGTAAATTAAAATGTGACATTATTATACCCTCCAACAGCCCACTGGCGACCTCTAGCAGGCTCCCCCTCCGCAGCCATTATTCAGCATAATTTTCTGGTTTGAGGCAAGCCGGGTGAGTGGGAAGGGTGGGTGGGGGCAGGGGAAGGCAGAGTCCAAATTAGAAACAGATTGAAAGAGCATTTGCAGGGAATTAGGCAGCGGGCCAGGAGCGCTTGCTGGCAGCATGTGCAACCCCTCTTTAGGGACTGTCAGCTCCTCCTAGGTTTCCACAGCGGATGTTTCCCGGCCAGAGCGCAGCTGGGTTTCAGTTGTCAAACCCACAGCCAAGACATCTGAGCAGGGGGTGAAGTGCGTGCGTGCACGAGTGTGTGAGCACTGAGGCCACCTCCACACACACACACACACACACACACACACACGTGACCCCAAGGACACTGCCAGCACGGTCCCACACCTACAAAGGCACACGCTGCACTGGCCAAGCACCCCTGACACGCACAGGCGTAGACACAGGTGCACACCCTGAGAAGTGGGACAGACACACTCGCCTATGTGCATGAAAAGACTTGGGCGGTGCTCCTGCCAGCACTTTCTAAGAGGAATTTCAGAGCAAGTTTCTCAATCCACACCTGCCCTCCCCAGACCTGCTGTGTGACCTTGGGTTAACCCTTCAACCTCTCTGAACTCTTGGACCCTCAACTATAATGTGTAATGTGGCAGCTGGAACGATCTCAATGAGATAGAAAAGGTGAACACCTGGGGACTCAGATGTGAGAAGTGGCCAGGAGGAGGATGGTAGTGATAATGAGGAAGGTGACTAACCTTTGGTCCACATCCTTTCTAGAGGGGACATAAAGCACTTCAATGACTTGATTCTTACCTTGATAAAAGGGGTGAGAAGCCCTGCACATCACACAGGGAGAACTGGCCCAGGAGCAAGGGGAGAGGCATGTGTGGGCACTGCCATCCTGGGCAGCCCTGTGGCTCTCCGCTGCCTAGGGGGCAGCCTGGACAGTGCCCTGGTCAGCTGACTGCCCAGGTGCCTTGGGCTTGTCTAACAGGGGTGAAGACCAGCAACTCCACTCTCCCAGCTCCCTCCCTTCTTATATCCCTCATGGTCCTACGATTCCTGCCACAGCTCTGCATTCCATCTCCTCCTTTATCCACACTCTCCTCCTTTATCTCACTCTGGTGAGAAATACCAAGAAATACCCTTTTTTCTGCTCCCTCCCTCATGACCAGGGCTTCCCTCCAGTCAACCTAATTCCCAGAGCCTCACGCCTCCCTGAGTTTCCTCAGCTTCTGATCAACGCAACATCTGCCCTTTCCTGGGAACCAGTTGTGTACCAATAAGCCCTTGTTCTAGGTGGTATGAAGCTGGAGGAGGGGCTCAGACATAAATGAGGTGTGGCCCCTGCCCTGGGGGTTCACAGTGTAGTGCAGGAATCAGCCTAGCATGAAACAGTCTAGGAGACCAGTCAGGAAATATCAGAATCGTGCACCAGCCCTGGGTAGACTCTGGGAAGTCAGAAAACAACAAAGCACATCGTGCTGTGCAGGTCAGGGCACACTGCACCATGACTTGACATGGGGCAAGGACCAGAATGGGTGATGCCAATACCCAGAAACAAACTTCTCCATGGTGCTGGTTCTGAGGCTCAAGGACCACGCTGCACACCAACATGACCCATGCCAAAGCCCAGATGGATGGGCCCAGGGGCACTGGGGGGAGACACAGGGGTGGCAAGGGGTTAGACACCAGAACAGGCATTTCTAGACCTTCAGTTAGTCAACAAATATTTAAGGAGCCCCTCATATGTGTTAAGTGCTGGGAACACAGTGATTAGTAAAACTCAGACCTCGCTTCAGGGAACTTAGTGTCAAGTGAGAACAATTGCTACACAAGCTGGACATGGGATGCGTGCTCCACGGGATTGGGCTGCGTCAAGGGCACAGAGAGCCAGTTCTTTTGGACAGGAGGACAGGAGATTCCCAGAAGAGGCTGACATGCAGGGAGTGGAAAGGAATCCCAGATGGGTGCCAGGTAAAGAGCAGGCGCAGCGAGCGGAGAGATGAGACTAGAGTCACGGGCATGAAGGTCTGCAGTGGTTCACTCACTCATTCACTGGTTCACAAATATCATGAGCAACTATGTGACAGGTCCTCGGCTGGGTGCTGAGACTGCGATGGATAGCAAGACAGACATCTGAGGGTTGAACTAAGATTGTACTAGTGGGGGTGGAGAGAAATTGATCGATTTAAGAGACAAGCAAGTTGAGTTGGATGATGGTGGTGAGGGACAGGGAATGATCTAACATGATTCTCAGGGTGTCAAGTACATCGCTGGAGTAGAACCCCAGCTGAACATACAGCGGGCATTTGAGAAGGTGGCGAGAGATGAGCCGGCTGCCTGGGCCATGGCTCAAAGGAGTTGGGTTTCACGCAGAGTTCTAGTCCTAAAGGGGAACTGGAGTGCTCAAGGCAAAAAGGCAGCTCGTTCCAGGTGCTCCTGATACTGGGATGGTAGTTACAAAACCAATGCCAGCACCTTCTGCGGGCAGACCAGGCAGGCCTGAGGGAAGCTAGCACAGCTGGGGAAACTGGGGAAGGAGCCAGCACTCACTGAGTACCGTTCTCCATGTGTGAGGTCTGTGCACAGAGCTGGTCAGATAATAAGTGCTCAATAAATGCTCTCCTAGGAGCAGGAAGACATTCATTGGGGAGCAGAGAGTCCCTGTGATGAATGCAGCACCGGGCCCCAACTGGGCCTCACTGATTTCTCTTTGAATTCAGCTGGGGCTGCTGGATCTTTGGGCTGCATTAGGAGAATGCCCCATTTGCTTAATATCCCCCATAAAGATGGCAGCCAACCTTGACCCTTCAGGAGCATAGGTCAGAGGCTTAGAGCTTCCATTCTTTGAAATCCTAGACATCAGCGCTACAATGGAATTCCCTAAAAGACTGCCCTTTTGACGAAGTCCAGGCTGACTGCTTAAAGTAAACACCCAGACATCACAAATTGGGTTGAAATTTAGGGCTTGGAATAAATGAGAACTAATAGCCAACCCAAGATGGAAATGAGAACACCTTCGGTGCTAAAGCTCATCTTGCTCAGGATGGGCCTCATTTGAATAGGTATGGTTCAGAATTTTGTGCCAAAGAAAGGCTGTTTAATCAGCGATTCGGACAATGTGGAAAACAAACCTAGAGAGACTGGAACTCAATCCACCTCCCCCCTCACACACACACACACACACTAAAAAGCAGTTGGGAGGATGCTGGGATAGTTCAGCAGTTGAGCGTTTGCCTTGCAATTGCAAGGTCCAGGGTTCGATTCCTGACCCAGCCCATGCAACCCTATATGATGAACTGTGGTTCAGCTGGTAACCTCTGGGATGGCTTGGTGGCAAAGGTTCTTGCCTCCCCTGTGGGAGGCCCCCAGTTTGGATCCTGTCCTATGCGGCCCACATCCACCTGTGTGGCATAAAACCATGTCACAACTAATGATGCACAACTGTGGAAACTGCCCTGGGCCCTCCCCCTTCTCTCTCTCTCTCTCTCTCTCTCTCTCTCTCTCTTTCCTCCTCCCTCTCTCTCTCTTCCTCTTGTAATAATAAAATAAATCTTTAAAAAAAAAAAAAAGCAGTTGGAAACTCTTAACATGGGGCAGATCTCACCTAACTGCACGGTAGGACAGAGGTGGCTGTTCAGCTGCAGGAGGGTCCTGTTCAAAAGCACCCTCCGGAAGCACAGAACATGGTGGGGCTGGCTTCGCGCTGGGGGCTGAGCTGCTCTGGCCATTCTCCACGGCCCGGGGCACTCGGGCCAGGCGGCCCAGCCCAGCCAATCCCTAAGGCTAGAGAAGGGGCTTCTGCCCAGATCTCCCATTCGGTGGCACAAAGCTGAGGTAAGAACCCAAGTTTCTGACTCAGCTCTAAAGCTTCTCCTTCTCTGTGCTGTGAATACGAACTGTGAGCAAACTCAACCTCTTCAGCCCGTATTTCTCTTCAACTGAGAAATGTCTTGTTTCTTGTCATGTCTGTCGCTCTCCAAGGACAAGATTTATCTAGAACAAATTATTATCATGCACTTTGTGGATATGAAAAGGATATTAGAGAAATGCCAATATACAGAGGCAAGGATTGAATCAAATAAATGCAGCGCACTTCTGGTCCACGGCTAGTGAAAAGTTTGGCTCAATTATATGTATTTTCAGATAAAAATTGATTTTGTAACATATACTCCCTTGAATGCATCACAGTTTGTTTTTCCAAATATTTTCAGAAAAATCAATTCTTTTTTTAACGAATACTTGGAGTTTAAAATTGATTTGCATTAAAATATTAAACTTAATATTTTTTCAGTTAAGGAATAATAAATGGGAAAATATGAAAAAAAATGAATCATAAAAATATCTCCTTATCTCTTCCAGATGTTGGGGCAGGGATATCTCCACTGGAACCTGAGATGACCTGAGGGTGTCAGAGACACACAAAATCTGAGAAAAACACAAACAACTGAGAGAGAGTGAGTGTGACCAACCCTTGCACTGAGGGCTGGTATTACCGCTGAAGGCTGTGTGGTCCCTGCCTGAGGACCTGAGAATAGAAGCCAAGTCAGGATGGGAGTGGGCCCAGCAGACTTCCTGCCTTTCGGTCAGACGGACCTCCTTCCTGAATTACTAGGTCTAGGAAGCAGTGGTGACAAGGGGGAGGGGCAGGGGAGCAGAAGTTACACGTGTCACCTCCTACCCCCCCTCAGCCTCCTCCTAGCTGCCGCCTCACTTCCCCTCGTACAGACCAGCTACCTAATCTGCCACATGCCTAGATGGTATCTGGGATCTCTAACGGCTCTGACATCCCACGATTCTCCAGCTCAGATACCAAAGCAGTTGAAACAAGACCGGAAAAGCCCAGCCCCAACTCCCAGGGCACGTGAGGTCATAGAAAACTCAGCAAGCGCTGTGCTCAAGGACTCGAACAATAGCTGCCCTGTGTTGAACACTCAGTATGCGCTCACCCTGGTGCTGTGGCCTTCTGTGTACTGTCACATTTCACGCCCGTGTGGGTGTTACTAGCACCAGTGGGAAGATGGAGCTGACACAGACTGAGTAGCTCTGTCCAGAAGCACGCCAGGTGTCTAACCAGCCCCTAAGCCCAGCCTCTCCATCTTACCATGCTGGACAATGGCGACTTTCTGGAGGTGGAAGCCTGGGAAAACCTAATTCCCTACCCTCCCATACAGCACCTGACACTGGCAGCTTTGGAAGAAACACTATTCCCAACTGCTCTTCTCCCCGGGCACCAGGGTCGGCCTGACTAGTGAGTTTGGGAAAAGAACCTGTGCCCGTGGGACCCACCTGTCCACCTCTAAGAGTCGGGGGCGTCCTTCTGGACCGGGCCAGTACATCAAAGAGAGGGTCGTTTCAATAGTGCTCAAAGCCAGATGGAGCTAGTGGCGGCCACATCGGACAGTGCATCATTAGAGGTGACCTGACTGTCCTCCTATGTCCCAGCGTGAAGCCCTCCCTGGGGGGAGTCCCCACCTTCTGAATTGCTCTCACTGCTTGGTGGGTCCTTCTGGTTGCTACAAACATCTTCACACCATGCTGCAATATGCCTCCTTATGATTTCCCATTTCTCAGTGTTCAGCATGCCCTCTGGACTACCTCTCCCCTGTGACAATTCTTGCAGAGGTGAGGACAGGGAGCACACTCTCCTCATTCCCAGGGTCTGGCTCTTCTTGGGGTTCGATGGGGCTTTAGTTGTGCCTGCTGTTCCTCAGGTGACCTCATTTCTCGGACCTTTACGACTCAGCCCATTGAACCCTGGTCTCCCACTCAAGTTGCTCCTGTCTTTCTGAGAGCGTCAAAATGGAACACATACCCCCTCCAAAAAAAAAGATTCTCAGTTGTTTTTAAATACCTATCTGCTCTGTGAATCACTTCCCAACATGGGACTGTTTGGTGGGACAGGGTTTCGGGTTTTTCTCTCACTTGAGAACACTATATTTATAACTGTCAGGCCACCTGTTGTTTTCTGACTACCCAGTATCCAAACAGTCTTCCTAATTTAGAAGAATCCCAAAATGGATGAGAACTATAGCCCCGCCTCCCCTGACAGCACCCAGAGGGGACAACACTGACTTCCCACACCTTGTGTCTGATCTTGTGAATCTGTCAGGGAAACACACAGACAGACGTTGCCAATGCTGCTCTGTGAGGGAGGCAGCAGCCAAGGTCCCTGAAGAGGTAGGAAGTACCCTGGGGTGGTGGCATTATGGGTAAGAACCAGCTTCTGCTGTTTGCAAGTAAGGCCCGGATGGGTAAGAGAATCGCAGACAGGTAGATGGTGCCTGACGGACACTGGCTGCTCCTTGGGCCACTCTTCATCCCTCCCTGGGTGTCTGTGTGAGTGGCTGGCATGAGGGCCAGCCCAGCTATGACGCACTCGGTTCCTGAGTTTTTAATACCATCTCACTGATGATTAAGAGATGTGGCTAAAAGTGAAATGGAGAGAGGTCCAGAATCTCAGACACACTTCTCACTGCCAGTTCTCCAAAAACAGTTCTCTAGAAGTAACTTCAAATCTGCCTGGCAGCTCTGAACTCCGGATGGTTTTCTAAAGTTGAGACCATGACAGATGAAAAGACACCCTGCTGTGCTTCTCCCTGCTGTCACCAGGGACAACTGTTTCCATGGCTACCTTGGAGAGGAGCCCAGAGGCCCCAGATGTGTGTGGTGGCAGGAAGAGCACAGGACATGGATTCCCAACAGTCTGAGTTCTCATCCCAGCTTGACCCTCCAATGTTGACAGACCCTTTGCTGGTCTCAGGTTTCCCACAAGGAAAGCAAGGCACTGAGGGATTTTGAAGGTTCTCTTCAATTCTGATACTCTGTGCTTCTGAACCATGAAGAAACTGTACTCACTATCGTAGCCTTCTTTCTGGATCCTGTATTAAAACTTGACAAGTTTATAAATGGATAGATAAAATAAGCTATATCCATAGTGTGGAATATTATTCAGCCATAAAAGGAAGAAAGTGCTAACACGTGCTACAATATAGATGAACCTTGAAAACATTAGGCTAAGAAGTAAAAGCCAATCCATGAAGTGTCCAAGTTCGGCAGATCTTTAGTGGCATAACGTGGCCTAGTGGTTGTCTAGGGCCAGCAGGAATTGGGTAATCACTGCCAATATATACAAAACTTCTTCTGGGAGTGGTAACAATGATCTAAAATAAACTATGGTGATGGGTGCACAACTCTTTGAATTGTACAATTGAAATTGGTGAATTGTGTGGGATGTGAATTATATCTCAATAGACTTGTTTTTTTAAATCATGCACCAAATATAAGACAAATCCAACATATTTCAAAGTTGTGCTATGGCATTGGAGGACAGCCTTGAAAATTAAATTAACCCATAATCCCACAGTTCCATATTTTTTGTTTGTTTGTTTGTTTTTCTTTCCTTTGGTCAATTAATCAAAATTAATTGATATGATTGAATGCGAACTTCTTTAAAAGGGCCCCTTCTATATTTAGCAATCTAGTAGAATCAGAAAAAGGAAAGATGGAACCTGACAACTCCCCACACTTGATTCCAGAGAGTTCACTGGGGGTAGCTTCTCTTTTCTCTAGACCTTTTAATTAGATTCTGATGGAAATCCCCATCTGAAGGAGAGCTATGGAACAGTTCACGTCATACTTCAATGTGTACCCCCGAGCAGCTGGGGATCTTCAAATGTAGAGTCTAAATTAGTAGGTGGAGAGGGGGGGGTCTCAGAAACTACATTTCTATTACGCTCCCCAGTGTTGCTAATGCTGCTGGCCCGTGGACCACACTTCAAGCTGCACAGTCCAATGTGACTACTTAGCACTTGCAATGTGATGAATTGAACTGAGATGTGATATGAATGAATGAGAGAATGCAAATGAGGTAGGTGTAAAATAGACACAATTTCAAAGACTTAATAACAAGAGAATGTGAAATAATTTTTACATTGGTTACATGTTGAAGTAATACTATTTTGGATATACTGAATTAAATAAAAGGATTCACATTTTAAATTCCAAGTTTTATTTCTAGAAGATGAGAGTAGTCCTCTGCTTCTCACCATTATCCAGCTTCCCGTCTTCCTTATAATAGACTTTCAGCTGGGAACTTGGCAGTCCCCTGAAATAAAGACTACATTCCCCAGCTTTCCTTGCAACTAGGCGGGACCATGTGCCTAATCATTGCATGGAATGTAGGGAAGTGTCATGTGGCTTCCAAGAACCTTTCTTAAGAGATTACATAGTGCACTCTTTGCCTTCTTCTTCTTCATTCTTCCCTCCATCATGCTGCCTAGAAGGCAGAGATGTTGCCATCCCTGGCCATGAAGTCAAGGTTGTGCTGTGGATCAACAAAATGTAAATTCCATGGTGCCAAGGATTTTTGTCTACTTTTTTCCCCATTTCTTTAATGTCAGTGCCTAACTGGTACTAAATAAATACTTGTTGATTGAATAATTAAGTAAATGAATGAGTCCAGGTCTCTAATGCCAGGGAGGTGATGTCAGCCCCAGGCTACCCACCTGGACTTTCACATGAGAGAAACAAACTTCTACCTTGTTTAAACCCAAACCTAATCCTAATCCATACAATATTGAAATGTTCTATAACTGCTTTATGCCATAGAAGGTTTACTTCAAATGTTTGGTTAAACCTCAGTAAATCTAATCATATTTAAAATGCATTGTGATAGTCTATTTCCAATGTTGTAGATTATTTCACCATGCCAAAATCCAACTGTTTCAATATTTCAAGTTTCCAAAACCAAGATTTATTTCTAACAGTACTTTCTTACTAACAATTGAAAGTACTATAAAAATTCAATCTAGCAATGTTTTTTCTAACAGGCCTATGTTATAGGTGAGTTAGCATAAAAAAAAACTGCCTTTTGGGGAAGCTGGGATGGTCAGCGGGTTAAGTGCTCGCTTTGAAGACCTGAGGAATGAGTACTGAATCCTGGCCCCGACTCGCATGGACTCATAGACTGAACTGAGGTGTGCTTCTAATGCAGGAGGCCCCCAGTTTGGTTCTCAGCCCTCAGTTTGAACCCTGGCTCAAGGGGCCATGCTTCCCATGCCCAGTTCCTGCCCAGGCCCCCCCGCCCCTACCTGTGTGGAATGAAACCATGTCAAAAACTGAGACGAACAACTATGGAGACTGCTCTGGGCTCTCCCCCTTCTCTCTGTCTGTCTCCGTCTCTCTCTCTGACTCTGACAAAAAATAAAATTTTTTTTAAAAGTGCCTTTTGTAATATAGGGATGAGCTCATTTTTCTTCTTGATTAAAAAGAAAATTTCCATTTCATTCTCTGTTCATTACAATTCACTGCTTCTAAACCAAACAGAAATTTTATATCAGCTAGAGTAGTAATTGTATATTTTAAGCAAAAGCGATGTCTTTTCCTTATTTTTAAGAAAAATATTTCATTGCATTAACCTGAGTTTTCAACCCTGTCGATGTTTGAGAAGAATTACATCTTTATACATTACTCCTTAAAAAAAGACAATCTTTATAGCTTTGGAAAGGACACTAGACTATTTAACTCTGATAGGCAAACAGGTGAAGGTGAAAATTCCAACAGCATTGAGTGGGGTGTTATGTCCTGGTTCCCTGTTCTTGGGGGAACAAGCCAGGCCAGGAGGATTTTGATAAGCATGAGAGGACAGCAGCTGAGATTAGGAACTGGGTTGTCAGGGAGTGGAAAAGAACAAACAGAGAGGACCAACATGAACTGGCCCTAGGTGTTGCATGCGAGGCTCTTTCTCAGGACAAGGGGAGTTACTCTGACCCACCAGCAGGAGGGCAAAGAAAACCAATCCCATGTGATTTTGTACCCTTCCAATTCCCATCTCCTGGAGGCCTCATTCTTCATTCCAAACTCACCAGCCTTTGAAGTTGCAAGAGGCCTAGTCTCAGCTGCCTGTCATGTTGGATTCATGAGTGGTCACACATGAGAGGTTCCATAGGGGACTCCTGCTCCCCAAAAGAGCCCTCTGTTCTGTGACACAAGAGGGATGCTGGAAGAGCAATTTAATCAAACAACATCCTTACTGGTCACATCCTTATTCTTTAAAAATTTATTTTTATTGTTTTTGACAGAGACAGAGATACAGAGACAGAGAGAAGGGGGAGGGCCCAGAACAGTCTCCACAGTTGCACATCATTGGTTTTTCCACATAGTTTCATTCCACAGGTGGGTGCAGGGCTGCACAGGGCAGGAACTGGGCCGGGGTCTCACCCCAGTGAGAACTGAACTGGGGGCACTCCCCAGTTCAGCATATGGGTCTTCAGGGACCGGGGCTGGGATTCGATCCTCAGTCCCCGGTGCTGCAAAGTCAGTGCTTAACCCACTGAGCCATCCTGGCTTTCCCCACATTCTTATTTTTGAGGACGGGAAGCCTCATGTTTGCTGTTAGAGTTAGGCAATTGATACATAAGCATATGCCTGTATAATTCTGATATACCAGGGAAGCTTCTTCACAAAAAGGATCTGACATATAAATTCCATTTTATTGGAAAAAAATGTTTTTTAAGATTTATTTTATTGTCTGAGAGAAGGTGAGAGAGAGAAGTGGGGAGGGCCCAGAGCAGTCTCCACAGTTGTACATCATTAGTTTCATTCTACACAGGTAGATGTAGGGCTGCATGGGGCAGGAACTGAACTGGGGGTCTCCCACGTGGGAGGGGAGAACCTTGGCCACCATCCTGGTGGTTACCAGTTGTGCTCCAATTCAGCACATGGGTTTGCAAGGGCCAGGGCCAGGATTTCATCCTCAGACCTCAAGGTTGCAAGGCAAGCACTCAACCTGCTAAGCTGTCCCAGCATCACCCCTATGCTTTCCCCAATTTTTTTTGAAATATGCCTTTGGTACAGATTTTCCCAGAACTAAGTTTCAAACTGGAACCGCATGAAATACCTTCACAAACTGTGTTTGAAAACTCCAGGGACACAGGAGACTATTTAATGACTGATTTGTCTATTACAAATAATAGACAAATACAGTAAAGTCACAGGCTACAAAATCAATGTCTCAAAATCAACTGCATTTTTGTATGCCAACAATGAAACTTCAGAAAGAGAGATGAGAAGATCCATTCCCTTTGCCATTGCAAACAAAAAGAATGAAATACCTAGGAATAAATCTAACAAAGAATGTGAAGGACTTATACACTGAAAACTATAAGACACTCTTAATGAAATTAAAGAGGATACAAAGAAATGGAAAGACATTCCATGTTCATGGATTGGAAGAATCAACATAGTTAAAATGGCCATACTCCCCAAAGCAACATACAGCTTCAATGCCATTCCCATCAAAATCCCAGTCATTCTTTCAAGAAATAGATTTTAAAAATCATCAAATTTGTATGGAACCACAAAAAACCATGAATCGCAAAAGCTATCCTAAGAAAAAAGGATAAAGCTGGGGGCATCTCACTACCTGACTTTTATCTGTACTACAAAGCCTCAGTAATCAAAACAGCTTGGTACTGGCAGAAAAACAGACACACAGACCAATGGAATAGAATTGAAAACCTAGAAATAAACCCACAAATTTATGGACAGATTATTTTTGATAAAGGATTGAAAAATATACAGTGGGGAAAAGAAAGCCTCTTCAGTAAATGGTGCTGGGAAAACTGGAAAACCACATGCAAAAGGCTGAAGGTGAACTGCGATCTCTCACCATACACCAATATTAACTCAAAATGGATTAAAGCCCTCCAAATAAGAAAGACAACAATAAATTGCATAGAAGAAAACATTGTCACTAAAGTTATGGACCTGGGATTCAGGGAGGACTTTATGAATCTGACCTCAATGGCAAGGGAAGTAAAAGCACAAATAAACAAATGGGACTTTATCAAGCTAAAAAGCTTCGGTGCTGCAAAGGAAACCATCAACAAAGCAAAGAGGCAACCAACCAACTGGGAGAAAATATTTGCAAACAATGCCTCTGATAAGGGGCTAATATCAAAAATATACAAAGAACTTGTACAACTCAACAAGAAAAAAACAAGCAATCCAATTAAAAAATGGGCAGATGACCTTAACAGACACTTCTCTC